>PVKS010006009.1:0-81240 GCA_004027875.1 Aplodontia rufa
GAACCCTGCGGGGAGCGACAAACAATAAAATTTAAGCTATCATTTTTCAAATGTTTAAGAGTTTTCCTGCATTGTGCTAGGCACCTGATATACATTGTATCATTTAACCTTTATAATAATCCTTGAGACAAATGTTGTTTTCCTCTTCTGTAATTAATTATACTATGGCAAACAGAAGATTAACAATTTGTTCAGGATCATAATTGGCTCATAAATTACTGAGCTTTACTTTTACCTAACTGACCTCATATCAAAATTTCTAAGTATCCTTATATAGAATCTTCCCCTATTAAATTTCCTTTGGCAGAAACTTCTGGCTGTTTACCAAACCCACTTCAAAGTACTCAGCTTGGCCATATTTACCCTGGAATTAGGTGCATCCATAAACTAAATTCTAGTTAAGAAAAAATAGACAAAAATAATATAAATGATAGTTCTTAAAAACATATCAAGTGCAGCCCTTCATTCTTTTGCTCCTTAGGTCTGCACACTTCTACCAGGCTACACCGAGAAGCTGTGGCCCGAGGTAGCGGTTCACCCAGAAACATCTGCCTTTGACTGTCATATAATGGGAATAATGGGAAGTCTCCCTGGATTGAGCCACTACAAAAAAGGGGGTTTTTTTTGTTCTATCACCTGGTATTAGTCTAATTAATACAAGTTATGCTATCTTATGGCTTTGAAATCAAAATATGACTGTCTCAAGGATTTTAATTAAAATTTCTCCATTAAAATTAAAATTCATTTCCCAAACAATCCAAACTTTGTCTTCTACAAGATCCACTAATTACATGGCCCAGGGAAGCTCTGCTAAGATAGGCTTTAAGTAAAAATGGTAAAATGAAGACAAAATCTAAATCAATTGTACTTCTACCACTTCAAAAGCAAACAGCACCCAAATGCAATTTTGAAGTGATGTGTAGACAGTTTTTTCTTATCAGACTCAAGTATCAGGAATAATAAATGAATCATTTATTTGATGCATATTATACTTTGAAGGTATCGGTGTAAGCCCCCAAAGGAAAATAGCAAAAGCATAATCAGAAGCATTTCAACATGTGAAGTTGAGGTAACAATGCTGACAAGTACAAAAGATAGCTACTTTGTTCTTTCCTGCTGTGTCATATTGTAGAAAACACAAAGCATTATGTGACCTTTAGAAAACAGCCCAAATTAACTTGCTTTGTGGTGTTCAATGTGGGTGTTTCTCATTTGTTGGTGCTGTCTTTTGCCAGCTGCGACCAAAGATCTCTCTTGAGGAATTTCAAGCAAAATGACAGAAGAAGGTGGATGCGTTAAACAAGTCTAAGAGTTAAGGGGACATACAAGGAGGAAAGTTCACTGGTGGGAGAAAATCAAATTATCTGTTAAAAATTTGTATATAGGGGCTGGAGCGGAGGCTCAGAACTTACAGTGCTTGCCTGGCATGCACGAGTATGCAAGTTCAAGTCCCAGCACCACATACACAACTAAGTCTCAGAGCAACAAAGGCCACGTGAAAAAATAAAATTAATTCTCTCTCTCTCTCTCTCTCTCTCACTGTCCCTCTCTTTTAAAACAATGTATATAGGTAGACTTCTTGTAAATTTCCACCTATTTAATATCCATTTCCCAAACTGGCCTAGATTGATATATATTGGCTACGACTGGACATAGTCCATAAAGAAACTACCTGCTAGTCCATTTATTACTTTTATACACCTTTTCAACTTGGAAAATATAATTTCATCCTTTTTCCTCACTGACTAGAGACTGCCCTGAACTGTATTCCCATCAAACTCCATTATAGGAGGGTCCTCAGAAATTAGAACACTGTACAAATAAGTAATATAATACTATTATGTCTTATTTTTAGATATCCATCACCACTTCTAAAAAACATAGCTACATTTTTCTTGGGGACCTCTTCTTTTAGTCCTTAACTTGAAAGAATACTAATAAAGTTTTTAACCTTTGAGTTAGTGTTCCTTAAAGTAAATTCACAGATCATCTGTATAAATATTGCCTGAAAAAATTATTTTAAACTCCATAGTAACCATTAAAAATACAAAAAGATAATGCTGAAAAACCAGATAGAGGAGATTTATGAGAATATTATAACTTTATTAGTAATCTCAAGGAAGGTATAAAAGGACAAAAGGAACACAGGACAGATGAGACAAATATGAATAAAGAATAAGAGGAAACAACTGAATCTAACCATATCAACATACATTAGGTGTAAATGTACCAAACTCATGAGTAAAATTGTGGATACATATTGTGTACCCAAATTTATGAAATGGAACCTCTCTGCAGGTGAACCTAGTACCCTATAATTATGAGAAATGTACAAGTTTATTTTTTATTCACAAGAAAGTTTGGTCATGACTGAGAATGCTTTATGGTTATCTCACAGCACAACCCTCTCTCCCTAAGCCATCTGAATAAGGAAAACAATGTGGATAAGAATTAATGAAGCCAGTGCATGTACCCAAGTAAACTCCATCTCAGTGGTAGGTAGGTAGGTGGGTATAGTGATATTTGAATCCAAAAACCTGAAATTTATAAAGTTTTGCTTACATTATGGGTTTTTAATTATAACTAAAATAACAACAACGTTGATATATTCCTAAAAAGATAATTTAAAATATTTATTGATTCATGATTCCATTTAATTTTTAAAAATTATTTGAGTCTTATGCTTGAAGACAGCACATAAATATTAAACACCAGGTGAAGATAAAATGAGATTGTGCAAGTAATAACTCCTTACAAGCAGGAAAATGTTACAAAATTGAAAAGAACTGTTGGGAGACACAACCTTCTAAGAGGTCTCTTGTGTACATACATATCTTGCCACACTGCCAAGGAATTGAAGGCCTCTTTCCTGAGCTTTTCCTGAGAATTCTATTTAGAGTTGAGAAACATTGAGAAATGAACTAACACCTCATCTCATTCTGGGGAAAAGAGCAGGCTTATTTACCAATTGCTATGAAACCAATGGATGCCCCCAAAGGCAGTATTTCTCCTCTGTAACACAACCCACTACATATGCAGGTATCATCTGGGCCCCCTGCATAATTTTATGGGACCTAGAGGCAAGAACAATTAATCTAAGTATGCTGATGCTAATGCTGCTAGGTGCAATATGAACAGTAGTCATCTGTTTCTGACTCAAGAGTCTCTTATTTTTTATACCATCTAGGACAGAAGAGGCTGCACATCAGCAGTAATCAGGGTAAAATCAAATCCCAGGCCATATATTTGACTTATATATGTCAAATTTGACTAACTCTACCATCATAAAATGACCAAATACTATATTAAAAACCTTAGTAAGCATTAATTACTTATGGGCCTATACACTCTTGTCACTTTTAATGGATAAATTATTGTATAAATAATTTTTAAATTCCTGATATCTTAGTGAAATTTCTAAAAGAAAACTAAATGCATATTTAAAGCATAAAATCCTTTATCTGCTTAACAACCAGCAAATCAGATAGTTAGCAAAGACAGCTGGAATGTTATTAGGGAACCCAAGGCCACCATAAATTTAATCTGTCTAGTGGTGTATGGAATCCAAGAGCATCTAAATATATCTGTTCAGAATATAAATAGCTATAGTGGGCAATCATCCTTATTTCAGCATCCTAGAACAGTTTCTTTAGTAGGTTTTCTAAAAGTCTCTTAATAGTCACAATGGCAATTATGCAATTTTCCTTCAAGTATCTCTCTAGAACTTAAAAAGATATATGTTTCTGACATTTTTCCTTTATTGCTTTTATTGAATCTCCAAATTTTTTTGTTATCATCATCTACTGATTCCAATGATCAACTACTTCTACACTTTTGAGTCTACGAAGAACTGTTGGAAAATATAAGATTTTGAATTTATACATTTATTTTCTATTATCCCTAGGCTTTGCATTTTTTCTCATTACATCTTTTCATATATGCTGAAATTTTTGTTCTTCCTTCTTATAGTCTCTCTTCTAAGAATATTCCTCTAAAAGAAGAAACTGGGCATTCCCAACATTTTACACAAATAATTTTACCAATCCCTTTGGAAAAGTCAATGTGTAAGTCTTTAAAAACTCTATTATCCAAGCATGATATGTCAAAAACAAACAACTGCAAACTTTAAAATGTCCAAAGTAAAAATATAAGTGGTATTTAGAACTTCACAGTACCATGTTATATGATGGTATATAATTTCTTGTTATGACTCTTGTATATAAGAGTGTATATTTTTTTAAGATTGCTTTCTTGGGCTGAAGTGGTGGCTCAGCAGTAGCACCACATACACTACTTAATGTTAGAAAACAAAAACCCATATTAAAAGATAAAAAAGCAATCTCTCAATTTTGATTAAGACAGAGGGAGGGAGGGATAGAGAGAAGAATCAATTTAGTGTTTTGTTTTTTTGTTGTTGTTGTTGTTTTTTGGTTTCTCTAACACTTAAAGTGACTAAGTCCAGCTAAATTGTGTATATGGTGCTGGAGTTTGAACCCAGGTCCCTGCACATGCCAGGCAAATGCTTTATCTGCTGAGCTACCCTCCAGCCCCAAAAGATTGCTTTCTTCCATGGATAATACTAAGATCTTGTTAATGGCCAACCCTCTAACATTTTCTTCTACCAGGCATGACAAGAAATTAATAGTCTCAACATATCTCTAACAATTATTACATGCTGTTCTAATTCTATCATGAATCATTATAATTAGAATTAATTATAAATAATTTACTTTAAATGAGTTTATGTTCCATATTCCTAATATGGAATATCAAAATGGGAAGAAATATACCTGGCTTTAAAATCAGACAAAAATGAATTTAAATTCTTCTTCCTGCAGAGTATTGTTCAGATTCAAATGAAATCTATATACGACATCTATCACAGGGCTTGGAATAGTATGTACTCAAGAAACTACAGCAAAAACAACTACTGTCACAGATACTACTTGCTGTTTAAAATATCAGGCAAGTGAGACGTTGATGAGCTTTTAGTAATTGGTTTCCATGAATTAATCCATGATATATGTGTTTCATTTTCATGAAAGTTCATCTGATCCTTATGAAATAGTTAATTAGATTTGATATCAAGACACCTTTACTATCTAATGAATAAGAAGTTATCAAAAAAAGTCCCAAAATTTTGTTACAAACAAGCATAGAAACATTTCTTGTCTGAAAACCCATGCCACAGCTATTTCAGTTTACTTTACTCTCCAATAGATACAGTTAGCTATAAAGTTACAGAACACTTAACTACCAGACGTGCTGTAAGAGCATAACCATTTAGGTATAGGGGGATGATTATATAACAACTCTCACTAATGGATTAATTAAACAATAAGTTTGGGTAGTTTCCAATACGACCATTGTGTAAATTAAATAAAATTGAAGTGTACAGAAGTCTACATGTTTACCTAAAGGAGGACTAAACTGGTTCGACAAGGTACAGAACAAAGGAGAGATGTCTATAGGTAGGTCAAGCATTTTAAAGCATTTTGCAGACTGAGATCTGAATGAACTTGTCACCTCACATCTTACTATCACAAGTTTTAAATAGAATTTGGTTAAATAATTTTCCATTATCAACAGCTATTTTATAAGAAATTGAAAAGTTATAAGCAAAGTAATTAAAATTTAAAATAATATAGCATGGTGGGAACCAAATGAGTTATCAAGTTATAAAATTCCTTGACTAATAAGAGACTACATAATTGCCAGTAGGTAGAATAGAAGGGCATTTCCATTTGTACATTATAATTATCTGCCTGAAAGGCTTAAAATCATATGTCAATCTTAAACATTTTAAGGGGGACATTTCTTAACATGGCAAATACTTCATATTCTGCCAATTAAATATCTATTTGTAAAAAAACATTTAAAACAAAATTGTACTCATTTTAGAATTTAAATGTCCATTAACAAAAGAAAATTGAAGAAAAATTATTTTCCATGTACATTTGGAAGCATCGTGAGTATTGAATGGCATTATTTTCATGACTATTTGATAAACTATATGATTCCAAACAGTGGAATCATAATAAACTCAAAATATTATCCTAAAAATGGAACAATAACTCATAAGTTAATTATTAATCCAGTTTACTGTATATGGCAGAGGCTCAAAAAAAACAGATTTTCAAAAGGATACAAAAAAGTTGTTTTTGCCTGTAAACATTGAAAACTTGATGTATCATAGATGTATAGATCCAAGGGTGCCACTTTGGTTTTAACCTCCTTTTCTCTCTTTTTTTTAAAAAGAGAGAGGGGGATAGTGTATGAGAGAGAGAGAGAGAGAGAGAGAGAGAGAGAATGAATCTATTTTATTATTTTATTTAGTTTTTCATATGGCTTTCGTTGCTCCAACATTTCGTTGTGTAAGTGGTGCAGTGTTTGAACTTGTGTACTTGAGCATGCCAGGCAAGTGCTATAACTGCTGAGCCACTGCTCCAGCCCCCTTTTCCCTCTTCTTAGAACTATTTTAGCATTCTGTAAACAATATTCACAGAAAGCCAATAAGCATTCCATACTAGGCTTCCAAAGGCAAAACTTGGTGGTGCATAACATATCTTCCATCCTAACCACAGAGATTTCACGAGAATCCAATAAACTTACTTATAATTCAAACATATTAATTCAGGGAACAATGGACACTTCAAGATATCCAAAAGTAGAGTCAACTACTATAAAATGTAGGAGAAATTTACAGCATAACGAAATTATGCTATTACCTGTACAATAGAGATTAGTAATTTATACCTATGTTCCCTAAAACCCCAAGTAATCTACTGCTTAGCCATCAGTCTCCAAGGACGTATCTCTTTCAGGCCTGGCTTCTCTGACACTAATTTTTTTTTATCTCACACTAATAGATGCTCAAGGTATTTTTTTTTTTTTTAGAATTATCTATTTTTTCCTAATGACCATGAAGAGTCAGCTTATAGTGAGGAGAAATATATTTGAATGAATGTGCTACTTAGCTGAACAGGTAAGTCAGGATTTTGTTATTGAAAATTTAGGATTTGTATCTGTTAAAATAGTTTGGCTATAAATGTGTTTAAAAAATAAAGGATTTGGAGGATGGAGAGGTGACTCAGTGGTAGAGTTCCTGACTGGCATGCACAAGGTCTCAGGATTGATCCCCAGTACCAAATACACAGATAAATAAAAGAAAAACAAAGCCAGGTTTGGCGGTGAGGGGGGGGAACTATCTCACACACTCTTTAGGAAAAAAAAAAAACCAAGAGATTTAGTTTATTGAATGCACAAAAGGCTAGAGATATTCCAGAGTGGGTTCAAAATTTCAACCAAATCATAAAGAATCCCCCTCTTCCATTTGGGGGATGCCACTTATGTCCTTTTTACCCAGGACAAAAGAAACACTGCAGTTCCAGGAGTCATATGCAGACACCACAATGTTTAACTGAAAACAGGGAGCACTTCACCAGCATTTCATCAGGGGAAAACCTCTCTCTTGACACCAGAATACTTTCTCCTGTTAACCAGAATACTGTCCAGTTTTCACACTGAACAGGGCACTGATATGGGAAATGAAATGGTAATAACTGGATTAGAGCAATTATTATATCTCCCCCAGGACAGCAAAGACCTGAAATAAAATTTTGTCTGCCAGTAATCAAGAAGTGAAGTCACTACTAAAATACTCCAAAATACGGTCTACCTGGAATCTATAGAAATTCTATCTAAATCTTCCCTTCATATATTTAGAACTTTTTGGCAGTGCTTTTTAGTTCTTAGTGTAAACTTTCTTGAGGAATAGGCAAGAAAAGATACTGAAAATATGGATAAATGTATAGGTAGGTACATGGATGGAAATCCAAATATAAGTAGGTATTTTTCAACATACCATGTTGTCAGAAATTTGTAGATAATTCATGCAAAAGTACCTAAACACAGACCCTGATGAAAGGTATCATGCTATAAATATTGTTTTGTTGTGTTTTCTTTAATCTCTCATTGCTCATTTCTCTCCTTCCCACAAACAAGACCCAATAGCTTTCCAAGGAGTTTGGCCTAAATTTGACTTGCCTTCCAAAATTCACAATTCTAAAATGGCTTTTATTAGGTACTTTAATAATTTCATTATACACATATACTACTAAGTCTAAAAATCAGGGCCAATACTAGCTTATTTGAATAGAGAATCATGCACTCTGATTGTAACACACACACACACTGTATACTACATGTATTTATATATACATTCTTTATCAGATGACAGATTCTATAAATCAAATGTGCATATAGTATACCATCAATTACTTTTAAGGATTAAAAGGGATCTCTATGCATTTCAGTCTCATTCTCTGCCTATTCCCTGACTTATACATGCTTTAATCACACTAAATTAATTGTCCTTTCCATGTAAATTTCTTTAAATCTATTGTTGCAGGTTTCCTTGTAGGGAACACTCTACTAACATTCTTCATCTAATTCTCTCCTAGAAAATTCTAGCAACCTCCATTAGGAATAAATGGCTTATTTTTAATGCCTCAATTCCTTTTTTCTTTTTTTTTTTTTGTACCACATATCATAAAATTCTGAAACTATCTAATTTTGCATCTGCCTTCCTCAATAGAGTCTGACATATTCCTCATGCATTTCCTGGTACAGAAGTAGCCACTCAATAAATCTGTGTTGAAAGAAATTGTTTTTATTTTTGTATTAAGCACTCTAAAATGGAATACTAACGACAAAGTTCCTTAAATAAATTAATGTGACAATAAAAGGAGCATTAAAAAGTTATCACCTTCATATAAAAATACTGTATCATCATCACAAGGACTCACCATGAACTAAATATCATGATAAGTACCTTATAAATATTTTCCACCATCAAAACAGTTCTGGGAAGTAGAAGTATTTTTCCCTCATTTTAAATATGAAGATAGTGAGGTAGAAAGAAATTAAGTTTTCCAAGATCATAAATCTTGTAAGTAAATACCAAGCCTAGAACTTAAAACTAAGGAGTTTGGAGCCTGAAGCTAATGTTTTAGTTATCATATTACAGAATATATATGATTCTGCTACAGAATATATATTATACTACAGGATAGAGATCATTTCCCACATGCCCATATGCTGCTGTAGTTTTTATTCATTCTTAACCAGAAGTGGTATCCGTAAGCTCC
Organism: Aplodontia rufa; assembly: GCA_004027875.1. NCBI lineage: Eukaryota > Metazoa > Chordata > Mammalia > Rodentia > Aplodontiidae > Aplodontia > Aplodontia rufa. The sequence goes on from PVKS010006009.1 coordinate 9,150, forward strand.
AAGACATACACACACACACACACACACACACACACACACTTACGCACACATACGTATATATACATAAAATAACCGTTTTTCAGATATAAAAAGAGTACTGTTTCTTACGTTATTCAAATTCACATTTACTCAACAGTAACTACACTAATTTATTGCATAGAAATTTTTAAAATAAGTCTTTTTGCATTGATTAAAAACTCCTAAGAGAACTACCAAGAATGTAGTTCCTTGAATAAATGTCCGATTTTTAACATTTTAAAATGGTACTATCCTTTCTCCCTTAAAATAAAACATCAATGATTATATTTGCTACAAAGAAAGTCAATAAAGTGCTTAAAAGCAATTTTGTACACATCTAAGCAGGTTTCATTTTATTATTTAAATATTATATTTCCCTAATTTTTCATCATTACTCAAATGCATTAGTTGCCATACATACCCATGAAATATTTTATCCAGATTTCAACTCAAGGAAAGGGTCTAACAAAGAAATTATTACACTGAAAAATAATCTGATGAAAAAGAGATAAAAAAAAGAAAACAATATAACAGGGAAAAGCAACAACATTAGTTTACATGTATATATTTCATTAATTTTAGAATATTTACATTATCCAGCATTGGGGACAAAGTCTACTATATTGCTAGAAGATCTTATAATATTTAATTTTGAGATATATTAATAGACATTCACTGATTTATAGTTCAGAAAATACCAAATGATAAAATAGAAATGACTGCAATAATAGAAGTAGCAAAATCTGATCCTTAATGATAAGGAAAACGGAAAAGCTTTGCAACATGTATGCATCTGGCTCAGGGCTTTGATTACACACTGAACACACAGGGTTTCTTTCATGGTAAAAGTACTAAGTGATACAGAAACACCTTCAGTATCAACTTACTGTGACTCATATCAGATACAGTTTAGGTACTTCATTTTTTGAAAAACAAGTCAAACTTAGCATTTCTATATGAGGCCAGGATAAGATCATTAAAAATATTTAGTATTCTCCTCTTCATTCATAGTCCACAGATTATTTAGACATTTAAGTTAAATAATTTGACGTAAGGGGCTGGAGTGTTAGCTTAGTGATTGGAGCACTTGCCAGGCCTGCACGAGGACCCAGGTTCAAACCCCTGTACGACAAACACAACTAAGTGTTAGAGAAACATGAGGCAAATAAATAAAGCTGAGTATCTCTCTCTCTCTTTAAAAAATATATTAATTTGACATAAAAATCTAAAAAGAAAATATTTTACATATTTATGTTTATGTATAATATTTCATATAAATTTCTATATTTTTCTGAATATTAATTTTAAGATATTATAAACCTAAGACTTATAAACACACATATTTTAACAGAAACTCAGCTAATGCCATCATATACAGCAATCCTATAAAATAATTTAAAATTTACTGTAACTTAAAACACCTAAGCTATAGTTTACCCACTCTACACATAATTCTTTAGAATATTCCCAGGAAATGATCCTTAAATTTTTTATGTTCTATATTATGATAAAATAATTTAAAAAGGAAAATTGGTATATTGATATTCAAACTATTGATATTTTTATTTAGGAAACCTCTTAAATAAAAAAATAAACATATTTCAAGAGGCAGACAGTGAGCAAAATGGTCCAAACTTTCTTCCGCGCAATAAAGCAATGCATATCGAAAGATTAAATTTTTCTTGTTTTTTGACATTGCAGAAATTTATTCTGAGGAAGTAGTCAGAATTATATGCAGGGATTTAACTAAAGAATGTTCTCTGCAACTTTTAAATGTAAGAGAACAATTAAAAATGAGAGAAAGGAAATAACCCAAAAATAAAAAATCAACTTAAAAAGATATATATTTTCCAAATCATAAAAATTTTATACTACTAAATATGTTGGTGACAGAAAAATTTCAGAAATTAAAATATGTTCAGGATAAAAAATAAATACCTGTTTATAAAACAGAACCAAATATGATACTGTTTTCGTAACAATTACTATAAATACACACACACATGCTCATGTGGTTATCTGGAAGGTACTTACCAACCTGGGCAATGGAATTGGCTTGAAATGTAAGTGGTGGTTACTTCTAGGTGTAGGGATTACAAATAACATTGTCCTCATTTTTGCATAAAACTTTAATTTTTCTAAAGTAAAGGTATTATTTTAATAATAATGTGAAAGTTGTCTACTGAATGTATCAAGAGATGCAGTACAAGAATAATGTATGATCTATTTATCCTCTATGTGTACAGAACGGCTGCCTGGGAAACACAACAATGTGACTCTAGGAGTTCTAGTCCCTGCCATTGACTGCTAACCTATTCTTAGGCAAATAACTTCTGAGTCTTAAATTTGTTTGGTGTAAGATAAACTAACTAGAAAGGATGATCATTTTGAGAATTCCTCCAACAAATAATTCTAATAAGTTAGAAACAGTCAAATCTTAAAGTATATATACTATAATTGATTACTATAATCAATTATAGTAAATATACTTAATAATATGTAACCTCATGTAAGTATGCTGAATTTATATGATTTAAAATCCAGAGACTCTATTAGCAGTGTTATTCATATTCTTCCGTGAATGACAAATATATTAAATCCTATAGTCTTGACTTTCAATTTAGATTGAAGTGATCTATCTTTGGAGCTAGGGCCAAATATCCTTGGTCTCTGTCTACGCAGAAGGATGCCCAATCTCACTGCTGTGCACGGACTGTTAGGTGATGGAGAAATGACTGGCTGAGAAGAATGCGTGAATAGTGCAATGGACTGAATTCCACGGACGTACGCTTGCTTCACTTCCACACAGTTCAATGTGAGATAGGTCTAAGTAAAAGCTTTAGCTTCAAGCTCATATCACTACAAAAGTTTTCCACATTTTCCATAAGCATCTGTTGATAGTCTTGAATAAAATATTTTTGTATCACACAGTCAAAATTTAAAACTACCAAATATATTTCAAATTTATTGAGAAAGAAATTATTGGCCTTAGATTTAGTTTGTTCTTTCGTATCTGGCTTACTTTTCCTTTTTATAGTTAATATATTGATCCTTACACCTAGCATTGCTTAGGGAGAGTAGACGATGATGTGTAGAAGATGATATTGCCTTGTCATAGTTAGAAAAGTTTAAACACACTGCCATCCTTGTCCCAAAACTGTTTTTGTAATCATTGTATCATTATGTTCAACCAATAATAAAATTTTTGGTACAGTATTTTGACAAGTGATGAAAGATTAATAGAAAAATATATAGAATTCAGGAAAATGTCAAAAGACTGTTTATTGCCATCACATCCTTTTCATCAATGACTATCAATGCTTAGAGTACAAGGGGTTATTTGCAATGTGTTGAGTGGTAAATTCAATGCAGTAAAAATAGTGCAACTCCCCCTTGTTAGCATGAGAGTGACTGCAACCCAAGGTCACTTCTTTTCTTTCTGTTCTCTTCTTTCTTCTTCTCCCTCCAGCCATGGAAACAGAGCTTAGTTATTTCTGCATGGATGCAAGGTGAATGAGGCTGTTACTTCTACTTGCAGTGTCCTATTTATTACAGGTCACTGACATAATTCAGCTTCTTTTTTTAAATAAAAAGTTATACAGCATTATCTCACTCAGGTATTTGAAAGGAATGTGCAGTGTTATTTATTTGCACAGAAATCTGCCAACTGAGAGGCATCAACTTGCTTCGAGGGGCCTCCTGCTGGCTAACTAAGCAACCCTGCTTTTATAAGAATTAAAACACTGCACACCATATGAAAGAGAACACAACACAGTCCTACAGTGTGGAGATATATCAATTTTCAACCTGTAAAAATGCATTTTTGGATACAGAAACAACATAGAAAGTAAAACTTCAAAGTGTATCATTAGTGGAAATATCTACTTGGTTTTTATTATTCTCAGCCTTGAGATATATACGCAATTCAGTTTCTGGTAAAAATATGATAGATCCATTCTATTGGGCTATAAATCAATCTAATGTACTAAAAATTAATTGAAAAGAAATTAAAGTTTTATAAAAGTACACCTCAGTTTGCAGTTTTCAAGGGACAGAATCCACACATAGAATAATCACTTTAGCAAGCGTAATTCTAATCATTGTCTCAGATCTCAAATACCAAGAATAGTCTTTCCTCCACAATGTCCTCTTTGCAAATTCTATTCAAGAATGAATGTTGACTCTTAATTTAAAACTACGTAATTTCATCTCAGACTTTCCTAAGATGTGCCTTAAAATCTTGGGGGAAAGGTGGACATTTAATAGCACCAGGGCTATTAAACAGAGTTGGCCATTTGCATACTGGTATAAACTACAGAGCTTAACCAAATGTGCTGAGAACTGTAAGAGGCATGAAATCACTAAGAATCAAAACATCTGAGTAAAAAAAACAACACTAAGCCCCTGCTAGGTGAAATTTTGATATTTGTCATAAAAAACTTCCATGGCAATTCAGTTTTTCATAATTTCCAAGAAATTTAGAAAACATCCCATTGTTAAATGTGCTTGCTCATAGTTGAAATATTGGAAAAGGAGAAAGAATTGACAGAGACCAGTAAGCATGGAGCTGAGGTCAGATCTGCTAAGCCAGCCTCTCCATCCACTAACTCCTGCTGGTTTCAGTGGTCACAGGGCCCCAGAGACCGGGGGTGTGAGGTTTAGGACAGGGATGGCTGTTATCAGAGAATAAACACAGAGAAGAGTTCTTTCACAAATCCTGGGGCTGTTCCAAAGGGATCACAATCTAAAGGGACAGCTGTTCTATCTCTCTGGGCGGGGAGTAATTTGGGACTACCACTGCTGTGATCCTGTGTGTCCTCAGAATCCCAAGGACCAGGACTCCTAATCTGGACTGCTACTCAGGAAGAATGAAAAAAACTAAAAATCTAAGCTCTATCTCTCAAAGTGCAAATAAATATAGAGACACTAACTAGCCTTCATCTTAGAGAAGAACAGTATTATTGGGTTGTTTATTACAAAATTTTTTTAAAAGTACAATGAATTCTATTTAATTGTAATAATTTGAAATCCTATTACCATTAGAAAAGAAACATGACAAACTATGAATTCAACTTGTATGTAATTATACTAAAATTTAAGCAATAGATACAACTTCTCATCCTCTTTTTAGGAAACCTGCAAACTATCATATCATTTTATAAGAACATATTCATGGCTATATTAGTCAAAGTGATGTTAAAGCTACCGGGCGGGATGAAAGGGTAAATAAAATGGGCACTTGAAATTGGACTCACTAAAATCTGAGGAAAATAATTCACTTTAGGAATTAAAAACTTTTTACTCTTCAGCTAAACCCATTTCGAGCAGATATTTTCACAGATAATCCACTTCTGCATACTTGCGCTAAAACTAAGGACACAAAAATCAAATTCTGGAAGAATATTTGTAAAATTTTAAGAATGTTACAGTTGGAGAACTTTAAGAAGCTAAATCTGACAAAGTTAGAATATATTTCTCCCTTGATAGCATCAAACTTTATTAAACATGATAAATTAAAAACTAAAGGCGTTCAGCCAAAGTGCAGACCTTTCTTTTGTTTCCAGAGTAGAATGTTAGATACCACCATGGCAACTTTGTTGACCATGCTGTGAGCACAATGCCTAAACTTTCAGCTCTTAACAGAATCCTGTCCAGATAGGAATAAAAAATTAACAACCCAAAGTGTTCCACACAGAGGGGCGTGAATATCAAATCACTACTTGGAGGAAATGGATGATATAATTAGAAGCATGGCAAACTCTCCAAAATTTATCAGTGGAAATGATGAAAGCAGCTTTGTTAGCAAGAAGCAGAGTAGGGGCAAAGTGTTATTTCATAAACACATGGAACCTTAACAAATCCAATAGAATTTCAGAATTACAAGGATGTTTTAAATAAGACAGATAAAATTAGTAACAAAACTAATAGCAACACAAACAGTGTGGAAAAACAATCTCTAGACTGGTTATTAAGTATCATATTGATCAGCAGAGAAAAATTAAGACTGCCCTGCAAGAGCAGAATGAGTTGCCTCCTGATTCATAGGTACAATTAGAACCACTCAAGGGTGGAAGACAACCAGATCTGAAACAAAAGCAAATTTTACCTTCCAGGAATCTCGCTTACCCTGCTTAATAGTACTGCCTTTTTTTTTTTTTTTTTCTTTTAAGAGGGAGAAAGAGAAAGAGAGAAATCAATTTTATTTATTTATTTTTCATTTGGCCTTGGGTTCTCCAACACTTAGTTGTGTATGTGGCCCTGAGGTTTGAACCCAGGTCCTTGCACATACCAGGCAAGTGCTCTACCACTGAACCACTGCTCCAGCCCCAGATTGTCTTTCTTTAAATTCAATCTTCAAATGTCATTACTCTCTTTTACCGCACTGCCATCATCAGAGAATGTGACTAATCTCAATCACACTACCCAGTACCCAGTGAAGGGTTATCACAGAGTTCATTCAGCTCATAGCAGCTTCATTTTAAATAAATCAGGTCATCCTCATTAGACTAATATATTCTTAAACATCTTTGTATTAAAATATGTAGTTTAAACCTTTGTCTTCTAATAGAATATCATAGTAATTACAAATGATAACAAATTAGTAGATGAATATCAGTGAAACTGACTTGCTTTAGCTTTTAATATCACAAATTATTAGTTTGCATTAAACTATAACAATTGTTTAAGTTACATAAATCTTGAGCTTAGTCAAGGTCAATGACTGCAACTTTAAAATTTAAGAAGGCTTGTTGCTTATGACAGTTATTTTGTTGGGTTGGTTACTATCCTCCCATCTAAAATGCTTATTAATTCAACTGTTATGTTCAAAGGTCTTTTAAGAGTTCAGCTCCTGATTTGTTCAGAAATTCTGATAGGAATCTAATCACAGATCCCCACTACCCATTCTGTTCTGCAGCACCACCTGTCAGCTGAATAAGACAATGACATGTGCCTCTCAGACTAAAGGTAACAACTTAAGTTCTTAACTCCTTTTTTTTTTTTGCTTTTTGCCTTCCACATCAGTAGAGAGGGAAAATAACTTATTTTTTTAAAACGTGACTCACTGACTCCAGGGAGTGTGAGATTATTGTGAAAAAGCACTCGGTGAATATGAGAAGAACTTTAACTACCATTCCCATTAGGAATACTTCTAAGCATGTAACATTTTAGATACAGCAATACAAATCAGCAAGTAGGCACTATGACATAGCACTGTGAACTAAAATCATCACAATATCACACATGGCCTTTGCCTGATACCTTATCTAAAAAAATGTGTAAAAAACCAATATATGGGAAAAACATTTAATAATCACAATTTACTGATTATGTTCATTGTGGCAAAATCTGTTCACTGTTTGTATAAAGATCTTCAAGTTTTCTCTAGCATGTGGAAATATTTCCAAAAATACATTCAGAATTTTTTCCAAAAATACATTCAGCCATACATTATATTAGTTGTATCCTATCTTGAAAAGTTTAAAGGCCTATAAAATGTAACATAAAAAGTTATCTCATGAATTTGATTAAAACCATTTTCTCTTGAAGGAACTTTAAAAAACAATAAGGATGAAAGAACAGGATTTGAGTTTGCCAGGTAAACATAAATCTTTAGAACAAAACTGTCTCTCTACAGTTTTTTTTAATACCAAAACTATAAAAACAGAATATGAAGGAAAAATGATTTGAGAAAACTGCTCCTCAGAGACAGTCAAATTCTTCCCCAAAGAGTCTACTTTCAGTGTTCATGCTAGCACAGGTATACAATTATTCTGCAAACCATTATCCTATCTCCTGTTTATAAACAGAGGACACAAACTCAAGTTTAAATTATTAGAAAGGGAAAGTCCATTTTCTTATATTTAAGATTTTTTAACATTAAAATTATGATACTATGGCAGTATAGATAATATAATTAACATTTATTGAGCACTTACTCTATGCCTGATTCTGTTTTACATGCATTAAAACTATCTGGTTGATAGTAATATTAGATTCCCTTTCTAGATGAGACAATGAAGCAAAAAAGACACTTAAAATTTTAAAAGTATACTACTTAATATCAGTGTTTTACACATACTCACACAACTGGGAGTCCAAGCTGGACTATTTGAATTATTAAGTTCCTCTATTTTATCTCTACTCTTTACAATATTCTACTTCAAATTATTAGTTTTAAAAAGTGACTAAAATTATTTTGTCTATGTATTTGAGTTGTTGCTGATATACTGAAACTATAATTTAAATATAAAATAGTGACAAATATTAATATGCTTGCTCGTGTTTCTAAGTTTGGTATTTCCACAGGTATACCTGGTTATTAATAATTATTATGAAATCAAATAATCAATGATACAAAACAATAAATTTATATTGCCAGCATACATCTTGGGGGTTTAATTTTCATATATACAATATTCATATTTGTACCATGTGGAATTACTAGGAGCTTAGGCATTGCTGACTGACCACCTGAACAGGTATGTGCCATTTGGAAAGCTATTATTCTAAGCTTCTGTTTCTTTGCATAAAATGACAACAGTAGTGTCTATGTTGTTAAGATTAGGTGGGATACCATAGGGAAAACCCTTAGCAACCCTCCTGATATAGGTGATTGATTAAATGTTTGCTTGATTAAATGTTGGATATAATTTTTTAAATTTCTTTCTATAAAGAGTTAACTTTGGGTGTACAGTAGTTTATACCAAATAAGAAAAGCACATTAAATTGTGAAACCGAGAGGAAAAGGTTCGATAGTTTGAGTTGAGGACCCCCTGAAACATCCAAGTAAAGCTACCTAGAAGGCAGAAGAAACAGAAAGGATGAGAGCTCTGTGGAAGGGCAAGAGCAGAGAATAGTTTACACAGAGGTGAGAGAACTGAAGGCATCTCAAAACCGAGACAAAGGAGTCATGTAGACGGAAGCATAGGTACAAGCCCAGGAAAGGCTTTTCTCTTAATGCATGGGATATCTTCATCATTGCCTTTAAAGACAGGGAACCAATATGTAAGTGTGATATACAGCAAATAACAGTCGAACTGATCATTAGAACATGGCCTAAACTGAGACGTGGCTGTGTAATGTGGCCAATTATATAATTCTAAGTCTCCATTTCCTTATCTATGCAAGAGGGTTAATGCTCCCCACCATGCAGGGTTTAGAGCACTGAAGATAGTGCACTAAACCACCAGCATAGTCAAAGAGCTTGAAGAGGCATTAAAATGGACGTAGACACAGACGTGAGAAGCGGTAAGTCAGACCAAAACAGAAGACTCTACGTCACAGAAACACCATCATCATACAAGGGAATTGTAAAGAATGATTAAAGAAGGATGGCAAGAGAAGAAAGCAAAATTAAAAATTGTGTTTAGAGATTATCTTAGAGTATAGATCCAAATGTATCGGTAAAAGAGATCAAAATGTTAAAAGTAAACTACTTTCAAAACTAATGTTCTATTTTATTTGTAATTAACACATGCAAATGTACCTTTATCTTATTATATCCTTTTGATTTTTAGTCCACTTAAGAAAATGCTTATTTTGCTGTGATTTCCCAACATTTTACCCTCCCTATCCACAACTACAAGCTAGGCATTTTAACTCCCTGCTCTACCTATGACTCTACCTTCCTATGTATTTCTATTTCCTCTTTAGTTAGATCCAGACTTACAAATACTTTTCCACGTTTCACAAACCCAGAAATACAATAAAGTGTGTAAGTTTGTGTATATCAGCTCATATGTTTTTATTCTGTATTTTTAAAATCAAGAATGAATTGTTGATATACATTATTCAAACAGATATGAATGTCTAACATGAAACTGTCAAGGAAATAATGACAAAACATTTGACATAAAAGAAAAAACAAATTTAAAACATCATTCACAAATCCACCATTCTTCAGAGTAGGCAGGATGGTGACAATCAAAAGGTTGGGAGGCTTAGCCATGATAACATGGAATTTAGGGTTCACCTCTATTTTTCTGAGGCTGGAAAACGTTATTTATTTGGGCTTGGTGTGCATGTGACAGAGCCTTCTGAGGGCGGGAAGGGCCCTCAGAAGTCATGGTGCCCAGCCCAATACCAAGGACCAGTTGTTCCTCAGCTGCCTCATTCACTCCCTACTGTCATAGAGGAGGTTAGTTCCAGAGCTTACCACCCCACACAAGAAGGAACACTCTGCCTTCTGGGGCAGACCACTCCAACTCTGGGAAGCTCTCACTGTGAGAAACCCCTTGATGGTGTTCAACTGAAATCTGATGCCTTACAATTTCAAACAGCTGTTAATGTTTCTGTTCTCCAAGGCTACAGAGAACAGTGCTAATCCCTCTTATATGTAACAGCCCTCCAACTATGAAGGATAGATATGTCTTTTCCGAAGACTTCTCTTCTCCATGTCTGCCATGTCCATACTACTTCAATCATTCTTCAAACGAGGTCCTGTGTCATAATTCTTTTGAAATACAGTTTTTAATTATATATCCAAATCTAAGTTACCAAAAGTCTAACTAAGCTTATATTCACAATTTCTACTATAATATTATATTCTACTTTCAGAAAAAGAAATTTTCAATTGGATTTTTTCTCCCTCTTATTGCCATAAATGAAAAGAGCAGGTGAAGTGCCCTCCAGAGACTCCATATCTAATACGTACACCTGTGACAGGTAATACCTTGTCAGATACTTGTTCATTTTGACTAATAATATGAGCATGTGATAGGACTATTACACATACATGATATCCATCACAAATTCAAACTTTTATAATTAGTTAACAGCCCAACCTATAGACACAATCACATATCAGCACCCACACTCACACTTAGCATAAATTATAGCATCTGCTATATTTAGGTCCTTTGGTTTGCCTCACTCATGTGATTTTCAATCTATGGACCAGTGACATCCTATCATTTAAGTCAGGTCCTTTCAAATTCAAGTTGCATAAAATTGACATCTGTGCTGCACACATTTAACTTAGATATGTGCATTCCTCAAACTGGCTCAAGAGTGGCCAAGTTAGTATGACACTACTCATATTTGTATTATTTTAAAACATTTATGTCAAATCTTTTATTAAATGCAAAGTTAATATTCAAATTCTTTTGTAGCTATAAAATGTCAAAGTACATTAGAATGGATCACTACATATGCCAGAGGAGAGATCTGAAAGTCCAGTAATATACCAGGAATTAACCTTTCAGTCATTTGATCAGGATAAGTCTGAGGAAAGGATTCCAGAATAGAGGGCCTGGGAAATCCAGTTAGGTAGGAATGTATTTCCACATTTTAACAATCAGTAAAATGCAAGAAATGTGTCCTGGTAATGGAACATACTTTTTCATCATAACCTACAAAAGTGTTTATGGAATTTTGAAAATGTCAAACACAGGTCCACATTCCTAGTAAAAATTTAAAATAACAATAAAATTATTTTATGTATTTGAGCAGGAGGCATTGATAAGCATTTGATCTTGAGTTGACAAGAAATCAAATGTCTTCAAGTTAAAACCTTTATGTGCTATATCAGCACATAAACAATTACTCCAGACCTTAATCAAGAGAGACACTGTCTGAAAAAAATTAACCTTGAAATAACCACTGGCAATATGATGAGATGAACAACTCATGAATATGAGAATTATTGTCTACAGTGAGCTTGATTGTGGATAATGCAGTCTTGCGCCATGACAAAGGTCAAGAGAACATATAAATAACACTATGACACTCTGGACACCTTATAATTCATTATGCAAAAAGACCACTAGAAATTTGTCTTGAGTTATTCCCAAATATGGATATCAATTTACAAATTCCTGGCTTTTTCCAGAATCACATTTGCATTAAGTATCCCATGTTTTGTGACCATTTTCTCACACTAGTTTCATTTAGAAATTTCACTGATATTCATTCTGTTGAATGAGAGCACTTTTTCACACAGACTAAAGTCTGTGGATTTGTTTAATGTGTTCTAAGCAACTTCCTAATAATTAGAGGATCATTTCACAGGTCAGATTAATGACTAGTGTGAGGTATCACAAAATATTAGGATTTTTGATTCACTCATAAATAGTAAAAATCCATGAAAATTAACATCCCACCATATGTGCCCTTGAAAGAAAGGTATTTTGAATACTTTGACATATTTTATTTTCTGCAGATCTGAAACAACTCAAACATTTTTATTTTTTTCCCCTAATAAATCTACCTTCACAGTACTCATCCTGCCAGTGAGAAATACAGTACTTAGACAAATTTATTTTTATATAGTCTATAAATATTGAGTGAAAGCTGTTAAAATGTGGGAGACAAACTTCATCTGTACATTTCAAAGAGACCAAGTCAATTTGTAGGAGTGAAATAGCATGTAAGAGATCTAAATTTGCTAAACAAAATTAGCTGCATGCCATTCTGTTTGTCTTATCTCTTTCTCTGGCTTATGTGTGCTAATTCTGTCCACAAGCAATAGAGTACGCTCAGCAAAAATAATGAATGCCATTTTCACCAACAGTCGCATAAAATGTTTTGTCTATTTCCACTTATCTCAAAGCCTTTCATACATTCAATTTTCATCTTATACGTAAAAGAAAAAGGCTACTAACGCATTTATCTGAATAACAATCACTTCAGTTTCCCCTAATTCCAAGTACATTTTTAGAGGTTTCAATATATCATTAGAGACAATGGGATGCTAAATTTGAGATAACAACTGGGAAATATTAACAATTTAGTGGATATTTTTGCATAGTAAAAGTATGACTTGAAATACTAGTCTTTTTATTGTTTCTTAAATGTGTTAATATATTAGTTAAAAATATCAAAGATCTTTCCTCAGTACTGATTTTAATTTAGAAGCATTGTTTCATTCATTGCTAGTAATACTGTCAATTGTAGATAAAATGGTCACATTTAACTTAGCCAGAGGGTAAAAGTGAAAGATTGACTTTTAGTCATGCTAAAGAACAAATGATTAAAAATCTAACGAGCTATATTTTAGAGAGTAGGATCATAATAATATAGCTGTTATATTCCAGAATGAGCACACTTCCTTTAAATCACATCCAAACATTATAAACTATATAATTGTGTAAGAGACTACCACATGACGAAAAATATGTTAAAAATAGATACTCTTGTACTTCAAAAATATTCTGAAAATTATCTCTATATATTATTTCACACAAAGACAAATTGAAGTACTTCACAATGTGCTTTCATGTCACATAATTTTCTTCTTGAAGAAGTGCATTCTTCTGCATTAATAAAGGACACTAACTCCATACACTAGGGAAAAAATTATGTAAAGGCACCCAAACTTCACAGTTAAAAGAGCAACCAATATTGCTTTCTAAAATGTATAATCTTCAAACACAGGCAAATTTCCCACAAAGTTTTTTTTTTTAAAAAAGGCTTCAGAATCAAAGTCCCTCTACTGCATGGAGGCTTTCTAAGGCCCTATACCTAATTTATATTTTTAAATCTATAAGATTTTTAAAGAACTTTCCCAAACTGAATAAAGACAGGTTTCAAAATCTTGCAAAAGTTCATGCTTCAAATTTTCTGGGGGAAAAAAACAAAGGCTTGTATGATGGTTTCCATAACACACAATACAAAGAGAGATGTGGAGGATACAAGGGAGGAGGGAAAATACAAACTGAAGCAGGAATCCTTACTGATACATTTATTAAACAAGTTTCTTCATGCATCCATAGGAAAGCGAAGAACTGTGGACCTGAAGGCAGGAGGATCTGGTATGATGAACATAGCTTTCTTGCGCCAAGGGCAGGTAGAGGAGCCAAGGCTTTGGGAGGTGTCACTAGCTTCTCCAACTGTGAGAACTGCACACACAGGCTTGGAAGCAGAAAGCTGAGCCAGTGGGATCTCAGGACAGGGCAGACATGCATAGGTACACCAGATTGATGGATATATCAGGCTCTGCTCATCTACAAAGCAGAACAATCCCTGACCTGAACTTCCTTCTCATGGACTTTTTTATAATTTATTTATTTTAAATTTATATATAGAGAAAAATAATCAACTCTATTTTTTCATCTGGGTTTTGTTTTTCTGATACTTAGTTGTATATGTGGTGCTGGGGTTTGAACCCAGGTCCTCACACATGAGCACCTTTCCAGCCCCTTCTTCTCACGGATTCTTAAAGGGAAGAGAAAAAAAAAAAAAAACACAAGAAAACTCTAAACGAACTTAAGAACAGAGATCCCAATGTCTCCATACCCAGTTCTTTCATTAATAGAGTACTCTGCGTACAGTTGAAAAGTTACATTAACTCTTTCGGGCAATTATAAACTAAGGTACAATTAGTGCACCGTAGTGGCCCAGAAAGATTGAGTTGCTCAGAATCTGATAACCTGAGAAAAAATATCTAGATGAACATTCTTCCTGGTGGAATCTCTCTGTAAATACTATAATCATTTCACCAATTCTTAGAATGCAGAGTGAATCATCTAAAAGAGCTTCTAGAGGAATCCTCATCACCTCTCTGATCAGTTACACTGCAAATGCTTCCTTTATAGGGTCCTTTTAAAATGGGAAGCATATATCTAGTTGTGCATTTTAAGATACTGAGAAATTTTAGGTATAACAAAATTGCATTATCACATATACATCCAGGAACAGAAAATGCTAGATTCTGCCAGGAATCCTTTTTGTCATGAGATATCTACTAACATTTCTCTAAAGGCAAATATTTCTCCCAAGAGTTTGCAAAATCACTTAACATTTTTTATATTGTGTCTTATTGGTCTTGTCTATCTCTTTTTAAAAGGAAAATTTTGACATCTTGATCATTTTATATAATTTCCTTAGTTCCTGACATGGTCCTGACTGAGTGGTGAGTAAATGCTTATTTCTTAAACCATTTAAAATTTTGAAGTGGGAGATAAGGCAATGGCAACATAATAAAAATAGTAGACTGTAAAAGTTACCTTTAAGAATGGTATACACATTATTAACCTTGCCAAAAATAAAACCAACAGAAATACTTAATACCATATTATAAGCACGCTCTAAAAATGGGCATGGGGACAAATGTAATAGTCTTGGAAACACTCCATTTGAAGAAGTAGCCTAGGAAGCTCAAGAAAGCAACCAAAGAAATTCCCAGGGTAAACATGCCTAATATCTATTATTAAGAATTCTATAATTATGTTTTTAGAACAGCTTACTTTGTACACTATATGGTTTAATTACAAATAATAACTATCCATGAATGAGTTTAAAATTGTTCCAGTAAATGTATGTTATTTTCATTTTAAAAATATTTTTAAAGTGCTTACTATGAACATGAGTACCACATTAGTCTCCAACAGAGAATAAAATCCCTTGCACTTGAAAAGTGAAAATAATAGGACAGTTTAGATTAAATAAGTGGTAGTGATATTGATAAGAATTATAGGCTACAATAGTCAGTGAAGGCAGATGTAATGAAGATGCATAATTCAACAGTTTGGTCAGGCAGACGCACCAAGCAAGTCATGAATTCAGAGAAAGGAATTAGCACAAGTAAAAAAGTGAGCATTGATTGTATTGTCATGGAACACTCAGTAGTCACCCTGGTGCTTAGAAGATACCTTAAGAAACTGTAAGGCAGGGCTGGAGCGGTGGCTCAGCAGTTATGGTACTTGCCTTACATACGTGAGTACATGGGTTCGAACCCCAGCACCACGTACACAATGAAGTGTCTGAGCAACGAGGGTCCATGAAAAACTAAATAAAATTGATTGTCTTTCTCACTGTCCCTCTCTCTTTTAAAAAAAATTATAAGGCTGCATGAAAAAATGAAATTGAAGAACACTTTAGCAGGTTCTGACTTTACAGTTGATATCCATTGAATATGTCAGAATAAACTCTAAGGCAACAAATGTATTGTATTAGAAATGATCACCTGGCAGTGAGAGGAGAGAGGTCTTAAAGGAAGACGACCAGGAACACAGAGACCCAGATCAGTGAAGAGGATCTTGCAATCCTCCTTCCTGTGCTGAATAGGACTAGATGATATTGTAAACAATCTTACGGAGTTAACTGACCACAAGCATTGTGGTCAGTTTTTTTTTTTAAATAAAATAATTTAACTGCTGTAGTTGTAGACAAAACAACCAAAGGACCTCCTTTAAAAAAGTGTCTAAAAGAAACATCCTTTTATTTTTATTTGGTTTTCATAGGTCCCTATATAAAGAAAACTCATATTCTCATAATCTTTAAGCCTACAGGGATGATGAGCAAATAATGACAAAGAAAGACTCTAGCAAAAGCAGAGTGTGCCTGCAGCAAAATAGTCACTGCCATCCACCAGCTCTATTATGCCTCCCCCTACTAGGGAAACATTCAGAAAGAAAAGACTACACAAGCTACCTTCCAAGCTATAGTTCTACTACATATAGTGGATCCTGGCGCCTCTGTTGCCATTTTTTTTTTTCAGTCCTACCAAGCCATGAGATAGCCTCTGCAAAAGCTATAAGTCCAGCAGATGTGTTTTTTTCGTTTTGTTTTGTTTTTGAAGGAAGGTTTATGATCCCCATTGTATCCTGAAGGATTAACACTTGGATATCCACTTCTGTCAGATGCAAATGAGAACAGACCTAATAGGTCAGAACAGTAAAGGTTTAGCAAGTGAAACTGGTGGTTTACAAATCTGTTCTTTTTGGAAAATGAGTGGTTATTGCACCGTTTTCATTTTCTCCTCTTTAAACACGTTTCAACAAGCGGGAGATGTGTAGCCTTACATTCATTCTCACCCTGTCTCCATGTCTTTGACTCTCTACCCGCCCCTCTCTCATAGTCTTGATTTGTACTACTTTAACTCCCTGAATTCAGAAAACTGAGTCTTACATGTTCTTATTGGTATTTAGTATGCTTCAGTGGCCCCTACAATATTGGAAGTAATCTGATTTAGAGTAATGATTCTGAGCTGCTTCTCAAGGGAGAGGTTTAATGATGTGGCCTAAATTGTCATGGTGTCCATGTTAATCTTTTATTTTTGGGGGCGGGTGGGGGGCATTTTCATCTCCATTTCCTAACAGGGAGTAACTCTTCCTGCCAAAACAAGCTTCAAATCTCTCTTCTGTCACGAGGGCCCACGAGAATGCTATTGTGCCCAAGAAAGCACAGGCACTTGAGGGAACTCAGCCATGACTAGACAGTGTTAAGGTTGGCTCAACTACACTGCCAAGCCACAAAGGCCAGAGGAAGCATCTTGCAGAAGTCAACTAGAGGAGGCAAAAGTGTCATGGAAATAAATTCATAAAGTCTTAATATTTAAAGCTTTACTTATATATTTACACAAAGAATACAACTATGTCTTATTCAGGGCCTGAAGAAATAAGAGGATCCAACAAAGACAATGGAAATGATAAAAATATGTATATCTTGGGTTCAAGGACGGTCCTGGACAAATCTGAAGTATTCCCTTGGATTTGCTGGTGAACAGACTCCACCAACTAATTAATAATGAGGAATTCACCACTTAACCTTTACAATCAATTTTATTTATGTATGTATATAATTTATTCCGGAATAGAGAAATAACATTCTCTGTTTTAGTCATCTTCATAAAAGCTCAGGTTAAAAAAAAAAATCTTAAAAGTGCTATTATATCATATATTAATGTGGACTGCTCATATTTTTTAAGAGAGTGGGAGAGGGGATAAATTTTATTTATTCTTTCATCTCCCCTTTGTTTCTCCAACACTTAGTTGTGTACGTGATGCTGGGGTTTGAACCCTAGTGGTCACGCATGCCAGGCAAGCACTCCAATCACTGAGCCCCTTCTATGTGATTGTTAAGATCAAAATTCAAGGGCCGAATGGTATCTCTCATCTGTGTAAGCTAGAATACATGGGGAAGCAGTAGGTTAGACGGCTAACCTAACAGTAACTTCAAATTGTATGATTCTCAACGCAATAGTGGGATGGCTCCCTATGTTACTTGGAGGTGTAGGGATGGGGATGGGGGGAGGATGTATGAAGAACTCCTAGGAGACTGGAGAGTGGGAATATCGGGGAAGCAACTCAGAAGCAGATGTCATTCCTCCACAAGATACCCATTCCATGCAAGAGTTCTTCTGTGGGAAACAGCAACAGGGGAAACCCAAGCTGGGCATCCATGATTTGGCATTACACCTGGATAACTAAGTATATATACATTGATTATTGATGGCTTGATAATGTTTCCCCCTTAATTGTATCTCTATATACATCTAATAAAAAAATTCTATGTACAAAATTGGTCTAATGGGGTAAACATATCCTCTTGCAGAATAAAGTGCTTTCTTATTTCTTCAATGTGTCATAAAATCTCAATTAATGATTTTGTCCAAAATGTAAATTAAATATGATAATGATGATTCACAGTGTTCCCCTTGAAATGAACAATCTGGTATGATAATTCAGCCTGTGGATCCCACAATCTATTTTGATGTCTGCAATTCCCTTTTAAAGCATCGGAACCTTTATTTATTCTTTGTCTATGACTTTTCAAGTACTTCCATGCATTTTATAGAAAACAATACTAGTGTCAGGAGCAGCCACAAATTATATCACCTAACTGTCCTATGTTTCCGGTTGCCTTGCTTAAAAAATGAAGAGGACTGGACTAGATCAGTACCTCCTAAATAGTGTTAGACTTGTGTGAAGCCAGCACAGAAGTGTAAAGGGGACAGTGAGAAAATGCCAAAAGCCCAAAAGCAGAGGCCACAAAGCTGGCTTCTAGCTTCAGCTTTACAAAAACAGATTTCCTTTTATCCAAAAGGAAGTACAAGCCTGTTTTCAATACTCAGACTACACATAAGAAGTCAGTTAAAGAGAGGTCCACTTACAGAAATAATTTAAAAGCAATGTATTTTTTCTAAAGAGTCTAAACATCCTTTTTCTCACTGAACCACTGAAAATATTCAACATGTTAATAGTTTAGGTTCCATTTTTAACTACACTAATAAAGATGAGTAATTTGAAATAAAGGCAAGGAGTCTATCCCAAGATCATTCTACAAGTGATTATGCCAGAACCCAAATCGTCTTTTATTTTAGTGCTTTATTCACCAGCATCACGCAACAGCAGAACTGCTGCTGCACAACTCAGAGCACAGGCATGCACCATTTCTGTGAAATTCTAATGTGGCTGCCGCCCCCTGGAGTTGTGCAAAATGTTGTACATGTAGAGCAATCAGTTATTCAAGATAAAAATAACATGAAACAACAATTTTGTGTTAAAAACACTCTTTAGATAGAATTAGGTCCAAAATCATCCTCATATTTCAACTCTATCATAAAAATGAGATAGCTCTCTTCTCTAACTAGAAAGCACTAGTTTAAGTACCAAACATGAAGAAAACAAAGTAGCTTTTTTATTAAAGCATGAAAAATAGGTCAATCTATTTAATAAAATGTCATAATTATCAAAAACTCAAGGGAAAAAATACAATGAAATCTAAAGAGACCGCATAGCAATTCTGAAAAGTAACATTTTGGGTACATAGTCTTTAAGTACAAATGCTGTATAGTCAATAACCTCTATTTCTTTGAACATATTTTTTCTTATATAGTATGTTAGAAATTGTTAACATATATGCCCAAGTTTTAAATCATATGTTCAATTTGAATTACATGTACAAAAAAAAAACCATTGTAACTGAAATGTATCTTAGTATCACAGAAGAATTTAAAGCCATTTTTTTTTCAGAAAACTTCTCTACAGTGGAAAAACAGTGAATTACATACATTTTTCCCCCAAGAAGACAAGCCCAGTCAGAGAGATGGAGTGAGCTACTCAAGGTATTAAGAAGAGACTGAAAGAACTGTCCCCTCAAATGTAGAAAATCCTGATATAAACCACATGGCTGTGTCCTTGTTGCACATAACCACAAAATAGGCAGTTAAGGTCTCCTTCAAGTTATGTAGAAGAGCTACAGTTTCAAGAAACATTGGTCTAAGATATTTTTACTCAAAATAAATAGGAATCAAGTGTTTTTCATTATAAACTGTAAACTTCAGTCAATAGCTGTACTAGAAATCATGTGAAGTGAGGGTTTACTCTGACTGCCCAATGTTTATAATTCAGAAAATGGGTATTAGATACAAGATGTGATTTGGTTCCATATGGTGAAATGTTAACACAATAGAACATCTCTAAAATGATAATATAACTTGGAAAAAAGTTGATTTGATTAACTTCAACCCTGAATGGTGTATTCAATAGATCACTAATATAATAGTGAAATATACTTGTCAATTTTTGTAGATCAGCTATAGACTTGAACACATATAAGCAAATTTCAATGTAAATATTAACATCTTTATAAAACAGTATCTCTCTAAAGGGTGAAGTTAAACAGAACAAATCCCAACAAGTTTGTAGGTAACAAAACTTGCTCTTTGATCATTTGCTTCATTTATGTTTTTAGACATTTACAAATCACACATGGACATCCAACAGCAGCAGAACGCTGTAAAGCCAAAACTTATGCTATTTTTAAAATACATGCTAAATTTTCTTAATAACTCATTTGACATAATACAAAAATGGCATTTTATAGCACTGCAATGTTCACGACATCCTAATTCAATTTATTGTGGAAAATGTTCACCTTACACAGCCATTAATCTCAAGGTGGCTCTAATCATCAAGCTTCAGAGAATACTTAGAGCACAATTGCTTGCATCACTAGCATTTTTCACATGGCAGTAGTTCACCTTCTCTTTCTCTCCTTGGTCAAGAGGAAGGAAGAGAAAGGAAAATGAAAAAGAGGGACTTCTCTGTGGAAAGATTTGGCCTTGGAGTAAGGGCTTTTGAGATGTGCTAGTGATCTTGGATCGATGCCGTTTTATTTTCTTTCAGGAATAAATCTGAGCAATGGAATGGCTTGCGATTGTTCAGCCAACCAGCCATATCAGATTTATCAGAGAGAAAGAATGAAAACTGGCTCAGAGGACTCCTGCAGTGGATGAGTGGCAGGTTGCTAGGCAAGACACACAAAAAAATGAATGCACTTAGTGGTAGGAAGGAAAATAAATATTCACATGTGTAAATAAATAACAAGATGTAAAGAATCTACAGTAATGGAAAGGGTAAATGCAAAAGACAAATGATAAATAGTACTTCTATTTAAGAACCAAAGGGATGAAAGCTCATGAATACTAAATATTTGAAACATTTTGAGGAAATATGATTTTCCATCAAATAAATGCAAACTCTAAAAACCAGCCAATGCTAACTTACTGTATTCAAGTCAGAATAAAAAACACATAAATCTTCCATGAAGTACATGCCCTGGTAAATATTCTAATGTAATTTCTTAATTAAGATACATTTCCAGCGAGTAAATGAAAATATATATAAATCTGTAAGTACCTTGATTTAAAAAAAATTGAGTTTCTATGCATGCATGATTAAAACAAGGGCAGTTGAGTTTAAGGAAAAAAAACACAAGGAATCATGACATTACTAGAGTTATTCCATGTCCTCATAGTAGTACAAAGTAATAGTATTTAAGTAATTTGCAATTATAATATTAATTTATTTAGCATTATGAAGGAGAAAATACCTTCTTTTACAAAGCTCTTTTGCATGTATAAGAACTTGAAAATTAAAAGAAAATAGGAAATAGTGTATTCATGCCTGTGTTTGCAATAAACATGTAAAAAAGGTTAATGCCATTTTAAAAATATATTTAACATCTTTGTGTTATTTAACTTTTATTAACATTTTCTTCTTTGCATGTGTAAAAATAAACCCTAATTTTTGAAATACAATGATATATCTTGAATACATAGGAACGATGAATGTTCTTTTATAAAATGAAAAGCTGGACTAAGTTCCTTGCAAATAGTAAGCGGGAACTCTTTGTTCATCACATATTTATTAACATCTGTAACAGTGCCACTTCAATATCACTATATATTTTATTTCATACAAAGGTACTATCGATAATTTTCATTCATACTAAGAAGATAAATTTTAGAATCATTTCTCTGAGTGGCAAAGGCCTTAAAAAGGTCCTCTGGCTATAATGTTTCTAGATAAAATGAATCACTGGATATGAGACAAAGTCTTTCAGAATAACTAGAAAAAAATCGAATTCTCTACAGCTGATTTTTCCCAAGTCCAAAAATTAAAACTCTTCCCGTTACAATCTAAGAAATATCTTAAAGATCTATACAACAGAATTCCCCCACCCTATATTTTTATTCCGTTCACATAGAGCAGTAAATAAGGTGCATTCCTTCTGCTTAAAAATTAGCATTTCAAAAATATGCCACTTTCGCCTGAACTCCAAGCGTGTCTAATAATGCGAGAAGCAGATTGTCTTCCCTCGTTTCCTTAATTTGTTTCATCTAAAAGCAATTCACTCAACATCTTGTCGCCCTCTGGCAGCTTAGTTTACTTATCCGCACTTAATTTCTCATTTGGACCAAAACAAACTCCTCCAAACTGCTACTGCCTGCTAACCGCGAGAGGGGAGATGCGCTATATGTATTTACTTGGGAACACACAGCCACGCACACACGCAGCCACAAACACAGACAGCTCCTCACACCCCAGACAGCAACTTGTTTTTATAATATCACTACATTAAAACCAGCTGAACTTTCCCTGCCAGGTGCGGTGGAGGAGAATGAAAAAAGAAGTCCCTGAGGGCATTTACAGTTTCCAAAGGATCACCTTAGTATGCGTGTTGCAATTATACCAGGGATGCACCCCAGAGCTTTTCTTTGTGCGGCCCTTTCATCTAGATCACTTTGTGTTTTGAACAAGTGAGCCTCGCTTTTGTGCCCCCAGAATTTCAAGTACAGAGTCACACACGGAACAACAATGGCACGATAATCCTCGCGCTCTAAATGGGCTCACTTGTGGGTCTGACGATTCGCCCAGGGAAAGGAGCAGAGAAGAGCGAGGGCGTGAGCTGGTGTCGCCTGAGACGAGGAAGAGGACAGCTGCAGAACTAATTTGGATTGCATTCCTTGCAGAAATTCTGAAAAGGGCTTTTAGGCATAGCTCAACCGGGAGCTGCACAGTTAATACCAAATTGCTGCGGACTCTCAGAGCTGGGTCTCCCAGCGGCAAGGCTGAACCAGACAGCCCCCAGTAGGTCGCCTCGTAGAAATTCCTCTGGGCTAAGCCTGCACGGCAGTCGCTACTGCTTTTGAATGGGTCAATGTGCATAATCAACCCATTGAGGGAAAATATGAAGGGACTCGGGGTGGGGAGGGAGATAAAAAGGGATGTATCTATCTTAAGAGGCCGCTTGGAATTTCAAGTCCGTGTTAGTGTGATTCCTGAGGTGGCTGGAGCGCCGGACCTGGTATGCATGAAGAATTTCGGAGTAATTGGGAGGGTGCAAACGGCCTGCACAAATGGCGCACAAGTGCCTTTCGAAGGTCATTTTGAAAGGTTGGATGAGTGTAACTTATTATTTACTAGCTACGGAGGGGGAGGTGGTGGCGGGGGCGGAGCGGGAAAACCACAGCGCACTGCTTTCTTGGTGAGGTCAGAAGGACACGCTCCAGGGGCCTAAATCTCTCCCTACCTCCACTCCCGGGGGCTTTTATCTCCTCAAACTGCCTCCCACGCACCCACCACCAGCCCGGGATGGTTCCGGAAGTCTCCCTGGCACTCCAAATGGCTCTCCTTGGTCGCAGCGGACACCAGTCCTTCTCAATCCATTCCTGTCCCACTTTCATCCCCAGGAAACTCAAAGTGCCAGAAACTTTGAGTTCCCTCGCACTGCAGGTGCTGTCATTAGCCCTGCCCGCCGCGTCGCGCCAGCCCCACTGCGCTGCGTCTTTGGGTCAATTAGCCCTTCGCCTGTCCAAATACCTGGGGCTCAAGCTCTCCAGCAAACAGCGACCGCGCACTGAGCGCTGCCGCTGCGCCTGCCTCGGGTTAAGTCAATTCGCGCGACCAGCAGGCTCTGCAACCCGGCCGGGCAGTAAACAGAGAAGTTGGAGGGACTCCGGCCAACAGCGAGTTGAACTACAGGAAGAACTCTTCCTCGAGCCAAACACAGCAACCGACGGGAAGGCCCGGCTCTAGCTCCAGTGTGCCAAACATTTTTTTTTTTTTTTTTTCTTAAAGACGACATTCAGGCAAGCAAGCGTCCCTCAAGTCAGTCGAGCGAGAGCTCCGGGACGCGCCGACTGAGACAGCCCAGAGCTCCGCACCCCAGGCCCAGGCGCGCCCGCCCGCTGCGCTCTAGCTGCCCAGGCTGGTTTCTTGTCTCTTCCGACCCCGCAAAGCTCCGGCGATTGGGGGCGCAGCGGCCGCCAGCAGCACACTCAGGTGCAAAGCCCTGCTCCCGGCGCTCCACTCTCACAGCCTCCGCTCAGGAGCGGCCCAGCAGGCAAAGGCCGGGGACCCCAGCCCTTCCGCAACCCGAGAGGCACGCGCTTCTCCAAGGTTTCTTCCCTAGGGGCCCACAGAGAGTGGAGAGTCTCCTGTGACTGGGGTTGGGGTTACCCATGTCCCGAACGACAGGCGCGACCAAAAGGTATCCCGTTTGGGCGCACAGAAAACGCGCAAGAAAGAAGGGGGTTAAGAACAGAGAAAAAAGGGACAGGGGCGCAGAGTAATTTTTCACTATAAATAAAACACATGCACGGAAACACAAGGTAAGTTTGGGATGGAGAGAGGAGCGACCGAAAGCCCAAGCAAGAGGCCCTGGTCGAATGATCCCTCCACGCCTGGGAGCGGGGGGTCTAGGGATGGGCAAAGAGGGCGAGGGAGCCGCACCACAGGAGACACCCAAGCAAGCGGCAGCAGGTTCTACAGCTGGAGCGCGAGAGGGAACCGCGACCCACCTGACTGAGAAGCGCTGGGCTGGACGGTCCCTGCCGCCAAGAGAAGGCTCACCCAGACCCACAGTCCTGTCGCCAGCTTCATTTTTTGGAAGTCTCAGATCCCGTGCTGACAATTACATGTCCAAATGGCATATCCCTTTCGGGCACGAGGAGAAGATCCTCCAGCCAGGCGCGCGTGGGGGCGCGAAGGGGGCGGGCGTGGCGCGCGCTGTGCAGCGGCTCCCAAGGCTGGCGACCCGGTCCGCGCCCGCGGGTCCAGGGCCGGAGTCCTGAGGAGGGGGTGAAGTGTGCGTGCGTGTGGGAGTGCGCTCGAATGTTTGCGCCTGGTGCTCCGGGCCGGACTGTGCTGCTATTTCCCCTGTGCGCCTTTGCTTTCTCGCTCCCTCCTCACTTTCTCTCTCTCTCTCACTGGTTGGCCAACAATAAAAAGGAAGGGGGGAAAAGGTTTCCAAAAAAAGTTGATTGCAAAGAGGCGGTAGGTTTCCGGCCTCTCCCCCCAGCCAGGCTGTGTTCGGCTCCTTTTTCAGTTTCCTAGCACCTCCAGTCCAAATCGGGAGGGAAGGAGGGCGGGGGGAGCGTCTCGCTTCTCCCCCGATCCTGTCCTTTTTCCTGTCAGCTTTCCTCACACTTGTCCAGCGGCTGCGGTAATTAAAGCTCCGAATGTCATTTGCTGCGCTCCGCGGTCTCCAGCTGCAGCCCCACAGAGAAATTAATAAGAC
Source organism: Aplodontia rufa (assembly GCA_004027875.1). Taxonomy (NCBI): domain Eukaryota; kingdom Metazoa; phylum Chordata; class Mammalia; order Rodentia; family Aplodontiidae; genus Aplodontia; species Aplodontia rufa. Next base: position 34,695 of record PVKS010006009.1, read on the forward strand.
TCGGGAAAATAAGGGGGGTGGTGGGGGTGGGAATAAAACAACCCTCCACGCAACCAGGCAGGCTCCCTTCAGCCGCGCAAACCCCGCCCCTGCTCTGACCCAACTAGCCACGCCCTTTCCCCCAAAGGGAAATCTTATTGGCTCAGCCACTCCCCAAAATCCTTGGCCTCGGGAGTTGGGAAAACACCTGTCAGGGAGAGCGAGCTGAGTGGTGCGGGTGGAGGAAGCTGGATTTAAAGGGCTCAGCGGAGACCACGAACTGAAACACTCCGCTTCCAGCACTGTCAGAGACCGGGGACAGTTGGTCCACGCTGTGGAAAGACCACCGGAGGGATGCTTAGAGAACAAAATTTCTGATACAAGAAAAGTCTGCTATTTCTCCATTTCCCCCAGGTGCTCATCCATAGACAGGACTTTCCCTAAATGTAGAAGGAAAAACGCTGTTTCAGATAAATTGCTTCTCCTCTCCACTACCCCTCATAGTTCACACTTTCAAAAATACTTTAAGTGGAAACAGTGAGGAACTGGTAGTCTCTACAGATGAGATAATCCTGGGAGTGGAATCCCCTTCCTCAATTATGACTTCTCTCCTACCATTTCCACCCTCCAAAACTGGCAGACACTGAGCCAAACTAAAAATCCATATACGTAGGGCCACACCATTTGACTTTTAGATTTTATGGAAAGTGTCTTCAAGCCTGAACTGTTCAGTCTGAAAGAATTTAAGGTCATGTCAGAACATAAAGGACCTCAAGTGATTAGGCTTGTTCTATAGTAGAGCCAGCTTTAGGCCCCTTCCTTGTTCATACTATGCAGCTGATCCCCAGGTCATTGCCGCCTATGCCAGTCTCTGAGCTTTTCTGAATCTAAAATATCCTGGGACTGGGTCATTACAGTCTATACATCCCTCATCTTTTACAGTCCTGAAACTGTACTCTGAGTAGGGACCAGAATCTTCTAGGCATAGTAGGTTATTGGTTTGTTATTTGCAGAGGCATTTTATGTACGAATTTATTTCTTTGAATGTTTCCTCTAAAAGCAGCAAATATATATAAACAAAAGTATCAGGGGAGCTGAAAAATCAAACCACCACCGAGCCTTTCTTAGACCTACAGCAAGTTAGAGTCCCAGTGAAAAGGCCAAACAAGCTGAGCCTGCAGTTTTACCAGAAGCATCAGAGGGCTGAGAGAAACTAAACTTAGAGCAGCTGATGGGACTTGACCAGAATGGTACTGACTGCAGCAGAACCCTGCAGCACAGTTCCTTGGAATTATCTTTGTTTCTATCTTTACCACTCTCCCACTCTGTTTTCTTTGCTTTCATTTAATCTTATCTCAATCCCCTTTTCTTGTGTTCTTTGGCTTCTTATGATGACCCTTAGCCACCTCTCCTACACAAAAACTACTTATTTTTAAAATTACAATTTGCCCCTATAATAATAATTTAAGTGGCAAAATTAACTGTTTTCTTAAAAAAATTAAAAAGCCCAGTTTCTGATGTCAATTATTTCACAAGAAGTGAATACATAAATTGTGTGTTTTAGCTTCAATCATGAAGAAAATTAAGTGGTCTGAATATTTTAATATTTTTCTAGTTGCAACCATTGTGATGTTACTCCCACACTGATTTTATGGCTTTTCTTGGCAAAGGAGGATTTTCAAATAATATTCATTGGCTTAATAAAACACTTAGTTTTGTGGACAGTAGATAGACCATACATGGTTTCCACCAATTAAGTTGATGGAAAGCCAATTTAAACTTAACACACCACAAATTGTTCCTAATTCTCAGTTCATGTTGCCTTAACTCTTACTTTCCTAGCTCTGACTGATTAAAACAATAATTAGAGCCTACACAAAGGTGGGTATCTGACCAGGAGCCTATAAAATGAATCAGTGTTTAAGCTGCATTAGAAGTATCCTGATTTGATGGTGACTGGTCTACCTAGTCCTAGTCTATCTCAGGGAATTTGAATATGAGAATGAGAAATATGGTGCACCTGCAAACCCCTCTAATCCCAGCTGCTGAGGCAGGAGGATCATGAGACCAAGGCCTATGAAACAGAGATTAACCTCAAAAAAAAGCCATAATGCAGAATCAAGATTTAGGTCCTTCTGTGTCCTCTACCATCTGATTCCCATATCAATCAAGTCATGATGGGAAAGAACACCATAGCAGGGAAAATTTTCCACCTTACATGGGAAGGACATGCTAACTGGATTGCAATATACCAAGATGTATCTCTGTATTTCTTAATTTTCTCATGTATCTTTATAATAAAACCTTATCTGCTAACTAAAATGTGCTACTGTTACTTGCAATCTGAAAAAAAAAATCTGAGTAACCCATACATGACTTAGCAAACCACAGAAGAATACCTGGAATTATCTGCTGGGTATCCATCCCTTTTCTAGGACCTGGACTTCCCTTAGTTCTACATTTTTAATCTGGGTATACTTTCATGTAACAACCACCCTCGTTCCTTGATTCTAAGTTGGACCACCCAAAACCAAGTTAGAGAAATCAAAATGCCTTGGTCACAACTATTGCATCCATTCTGGGGGATTTTTGTGCCTGGGAAAGTAAAGCTTGGTAGCTTTTGAGATAGAAAACTCCAGGAGTGGCCTGTCCATATTTCCTTCTGTGTAGGGATGACCAGGCTGCAGCAAGAAAGAATGAAGCTTCCATTTGAAAGATGCATAAGCCCAGATGGTTCTGGCTAGTATTCGAGTTCTTGCTATGGCTTAATTGTTAGCATTCTTTTTTCCCTTTATCTAGTTCAATTGTCCTTTTTGTTACCTGAACTCAGAACAACGTGACATGAGAAAAGAACTTTCCAGCTTGAGTGAGGTGTGTAGGCCATCATGCTTCTTGAGGAAGATATCTTAACATGGCCTGTATTTCTTCAGTTTCCTTTCCTGATCTCTCATGATTTCCTGAGATTGAAGTCATAACCCATACTTCTTTCCCATATCCCTTTCCCTCCTTCATTTGTTCCATTACTAATAGAATTCAAGGAGGGTCTTGACAGATTGATGACAGATGTCTCTAGTGGTGGAGAAGAACAGAACACATAGAACTCAGAGTTCAATGTTAAATTAAGATCCTTACATCACCTCACTCTTATTGTACTGTCTAATCTTCAGTCTGTTTTTAAGATCTCCCTAAAGATCAGATTAGAGCATGCTATTTTGTATATTTTGTCATTGGTCATAGGTAAAAATTTACATCAAATATTGAATAAGAAAATGAGATCCTATCATAAATTAATTATCCTTTCTTGATTCTTATTTTATTTCCTGACCATCATTATCTTCCTTATTATCTAAGTTATCTTGTGATCAGAAGCAACTCACTGTACTCCTGGGCCCATTCGTTCATCTTTAAATGAAGGGGTTGTTATATCCAAATCTGATGTTGCAAGTCTACGATTTACCATCCAACCTAAGAATAAGTTATGATATCCACATACTTGAACTATTTCTTGCATTCCTCCTTGTTTTCCCTGCTCCCCATATACATCTCTTCATTTGGAGTCACCAACACAGACATATCTTACAGTATTATCTTACCTTGAGCTGTTATACCATGGACTGGATAGCTCATACAACATTTATTTCTCAGAGTTATGGAAGCTGGGAAGTCCAATGTTAACTTGTTTTCTGCTGAGGGCCCTCTTCAGGTCTACAGATAGACTCCTTCTTGCTGAATCCTCATATGACAGAGAGAGAGAGAGAGAGAGAGAGAGAGAGATTGAGATTGAGATAGAGAGATGGTGTCTCCTTTGTTTCTTCCTATAAAGGCACTAATCCCATTCATGAGGGCTGTACTCCAATGACTCTCAAAGGCCCCATTTTCAAATAGTACCACATTGAGGATTAGTACTTTAACATATGAATTTCAGGGGACACAAACATTCAGCCTACAGCAAAGCCTTTGGAAAATACCATACAGGGGCTGGAGCAGTGGCTCAGTGATTACAGTGCTTGGCATGTGCAAGGACCCAGGTTCAAATCCCAGAACCACATAACAATTAAGTGTCAGAAAAACAAAACCACATGAAAAAGTAAATAAAATTGATTCTCTCTTTCTCTCCCCCTCTCTTTCTCTTACTGACTCTCTCTCTCAAAGAGAGAGAGAGAGTAAATCCAGATAAGTTCACTATTATATTGCTATGATATACTCAAGATTTTGCATCTTTACTATTCTTTCAGTCTAAGGGAAAATGTGACATATACAAATTATTCTCAGTATTATTATGATCAAACAAATGACAGACACAATGCTGGTGGGTTTGTTTGTTGTTGAACTGAACATGTGAAATAACAACTTTTCTACTAGCCCTATGAGTCCTGGAATCCTTTGATACTTTAATGACTTTTAAACTTTCAAGATCAAAGCAAAAACTTTAAAAACTGAAACATTTTAAGTGCATAAATAGACATTAATTAAAGAAATGTTTTATTACTTCAGTTAATTTAATATCCAAAAAGGATCTACCCGAGAATATTTTCCTTTTGGTAAGTATTATTTTCCTTCCATGTACATGATTATGTTTTAATTTTTCAACTGCTAAGGAGTGACAAAACATAAATAAATTAAATGTGTGTTGTTTCTATGTTTATTAATCAGTGTGTACCCAAGTTCTTATAGACATTTTTGGTTTATGGTTGAAACTGCCAAGCAATATCAGCCCTGTGGACAGAATGGTCTTTTTCTTAAAAACAACAACAACAACAAAAGAAAAACGCATACACACAAAATTGATTTTCACAGTAAAACCTTTTCCCATTGTGTATCTGTTCTGTAATATTTTCTACATCTTCATTTGCCCAAAGAGAAAGTAGTTTCCAATTCAAGAAAGGAAAGGGACATTTCTCTTTTCCCATATCTATACATTTATAAGCAGTTAGGTTGTTTTTGGCAATGATTGTACCTGGCCTAAAATCTGAATCAAAAAAAATTTGTTAATTTATTTTTCAAATAATTTCTCAGATTTCTTTTCATTAATTCTATATTGTTAACTTTGCAGAGTTTAAGACCATTATGGTTTATACACAGATTTCTTAAAAAAATTATATTTGCCCAACATCCCAAAATGGACAACACTGTTCTGTCACAAAGTGTTCTAGGAATTTTTCTTGAACTCCTGCCAAATACTCAACTAACAAGTATTTAGAAACCAGGTAATTTCTTCTTAGGTTTGTGAAGGGATGAATGAATCTTCAAAGCTTCAGTCAGAAGATTGTAAGAATTCAGAAATGATTCTAAACTTGTTGGATCTTCTTTCAACATTTTAATAGTCTATTTCCTTCTCACCTGATCAATTTTCCCTCGGTACAAACCTATCCCTCTCCTTCACTGCAATTCTCCAATTTTCTTGGCACCTAAACTTACCAAGCCTCTCCTTACCTCTCAAATAATCTGTCATGAAGCCCAAGACATCTGGCAGTTTCTCTTTTTGGGACTGGCCTCTACTGAATCACAATTTTCCACATTCCCAGTTTATGTGTCTCAAAGAACATTCTATGTTCTAAGACATTTAATACGAGGATTCACCAGTGGAGAGGACCCATAAATGGAGCTGACATAATTATTGAATCTCACAAACCACTATTTTAAAAACAGAAAGAAAGGACAATAGTTAAACTGATGATAAGAGAGAATCAACTAATAGAAAGTTGTGTCATGGTGTTTTATGTGTTTTCTTCAGAAGGAAGATGATTAATGTACATGGATAGATTGAGGTTTTACCTTTTGACTTACGTAAAAGAAACAAACACTGGTTGGCATATCTTTACTTCTGATAGAGTATCATTTAAGACATACACCCTTGAATACACTTTTACTTGTATCCAGATTTGAATGTTTAAATTGCTCATATAAGCTCAGACTTATCCACTCCTTAATAAATAGATAATAAGGGCTGGAGCTGTGGCTCAGCAGTTACAGCGCTTGCCTGGCAGGTGCAAGGATGTGGGTTTAAACCCTAGCACCATGTACACAGTGAAATATCACAGTAATGAAACCCAAATGAAAAATTAAATAAAATTGATTCTTTCTTTCACTCTCACTGCCCCTCTCTCTTTCAAAATATAAAATAAATGGATGATAAATGGCAAATTGGATATGTTTCACTACATACGAAAATCAAATCAAAATTTATCAAAAAAATTTAATGTAAGACCTGAAAGATTTTTGTAAAGAGAGAGGGACAGTGAGAGAGACAGAGAAAGAGAGAAACAACTTTATTTATTTTTTTCACATGGCCTTCATTGCTCTAACAGTTGTGTACGTGGTGCTGGGATTTGAACCCGGATCCTCATGCTTGCCAGGCAAGCACCTAAACCGCTGAGCCACCGCTCCAGCGCAAGACCTGAAATTTTGAAACTTCTAAAACAACAGAGAAATACTTCAAGACAGGTACGGACAAAATTTTTTGTTTGTTTGTTTTTAAGTAGGACCTCAAAAACAGGAAATGAAAGCAAAATTAGATAATGGGATTATTGTCACACTAAAAAGCATCTTCACAGTAAATAAAACCATCAGCAGAGTAAAGGGAACCTATAGAATGGGAGAAAATATTTGTAAACAATTCATATGACAAAGAATTAATATCCAGAATACATAACAAACTCAAACAATTCAATAGCTAGTAATAATAATAACAATAACAGTAATCTGATTTCAAATGGACAAATGATCTGAATGGATACTTCTCAAGAAAACACAATAGCCAAGTATATGGCAAAATGCTAAATATCATTAATCATCAGGGAAATACAAATCAAAACCACAATGAAATATCATCATACCCCAGTTAGAATGACTATTATCAAAAAGACAAAAAAATTTGCTGGCAAAATATGAAGATGGAGGAACTCATACACATGGCTGGTAGGAATGCAAATTAGTAAGCCATAATGGAAAACAGTATGGAGTTTCTTCAGAAAGATAATATATAGAACTACCATAGGACCCAACAATTCCATTATTGAGTATAGATCCAAGGAAAGGAAATGGGAATGGCAAAGAAATATCTACACTAACATGTTTGCTGCAATAGACAAGACATGGAATCAACTTCAGTAAACATTACAAATGAAAGCATAAAGAAAACATGGTATATATAAACAATGTAGTTGCTATCTAAAAAGAAATTCTGTTATTTGTGGAAACATAAATGAACCCAGAATACATTATTTTAAGTGAAATAACCCAGACTCAGAAATGCAAATAACCATATGTTCTACTCATAGGAGGAAGCTAAATAAGTTGATCTCACAGAAGTAGAGAATAGAATACTAGTGAACAGAGGCTGGAAAGTATACAGGGGAAGGGAGATAGGGAGCGGTTGGGGTATGAAAATACAGTCAGATAGGAATAAGTTGTAGTGTTTATAGCATAATAGAGTGACTATTTAAAATAATTTAGAATATATTTCAAAATAGAAAAAAAAAGGACTCTGTTTTCAACACAAATAAGTGTTTGAGGTGATGAATAATGCTAAATTACCCTAATTTGATCAGTACATACTATATACATATATCAAAATATCACACTGTACCCCCAATATATGTGCAATTATTACAAGTTAATTTAAACAATTACTGATAAAATTAACATTTTAGTAATATGCTATTTATCAAAGCAGTATGGCAAAAATGAGATAAGATATCCTGGCATCTGATAATATAGAACTCAGGGCAAACTATGACAGCATCCAACTTAAATTAGTAAGAAAAATGAACTTTATAGAATTAAAGAAATATTTTCAGTTCAGCGAACCTAACTTTCATTGGAACCATTTACTTAATTATTAAGCATTACTTTCTCAAATACACAGTCTATATTAAAATGCTGTATTAACATGTTTGTATTAAAATGTTTTTATTATTACTATAGCCAATATCATATTGTATACTGATCATTTCTGGTCTTCCATGTGAGCCTAAATTACTTTTAAAATAAACCCAATTTATAAACAATTGTTTGAGCTCTATGAAAACTGTGGAATGATGAAAATTTCTACTATATATTGTTTTGTAATATTTGCTCACATTGTTTAAAGTATTGTGATTAACTTGTGCATTTATGCATATTTTCAAGAAAATCACAGTAACAAGTATTATCACAATGTAAGATCTAAGTATTTATCTTAGTGGATACATGCATGCTGACTTCATGTTCTTTCTATGTAGTGCAGTGCATTCTAGGTAAACAATGGTAGAGAAAGAAAAAAGCTCTTTGTCTAATCAAAAACTGAAAGAAAATAAAACAAATGTGATAATTTATTGTCTATTAGATAGAATGGGAAAATACCAGAGGTTGCTTCATACAGCTTAATGTGACTTTGCTAAATGAACACTTTTAGACAAATGACATAACTACTTGTCTCACTGCATTTACTTATCACTCCATTTAGGAACTCCTCAACACACTGGGGAAGATGTTATGTGTTATGCTGAAAATACGATGATAATGGTAGACCTTTTCCATCTCTCTAGTATTTGGTTTCAAATAGTTTTCTAAATACTGTCATCATGTCTTTTGCATGGTAACTCTTACAGAATATTGTTTAGAACCATGAATCAGCAATAGTATTTATCACTGACTCCAAAAGTAATTTTAATTATGTCTTAATATAATCACATTTAAACATAATTTTGCCTTCTATTATATGCTGTGAAATAAAGGTTAGCTACTGACTTACATACATTTATATAAATGCATACATATGTATATAATGTCACCAAAATTTTGCTTATCTTTACTTTCTTCTATCACCGAAAATAATTAGTATTCTAGTGCCTTTTTCCAGGTTAGTATGATGCTGACATTTAAAAACTCCCAAAGTAAATATTCCTAGAGGAAATGTGACCTCTTCTCTTTACACGTTCACGCACTTTCCCCCTGACCGGTTTATGCTTTTGAAAGAAAATAATCATGTTCCATTTTATTTATTTTAAACAAAGGAGGCAGAAGTAAAAATAAGAATTTTAAATAAATATTTAATGCATTTTTAAAAATACATATTGAACACAGTATTTCACTGTACTCTATGAGGATAAGAAATATCAGTGATTGTAAAGAGTTAATTACAATCCAAATAACAGAATGTAAAGGAATTATATTTCAAAATAATATGGAAAAAAGGGATTTTTAGGTGATTGGCAGCTTTCATATATGTGTGCAAAGGTTTTATACATCCTAATAAAACTCACCTGCCTGTTTTTCTAGATCATTATTAATGTGAAATTGGTACTTTGTTTTAAGCACATAAATAAAATCAACATAGCTGGCAAGATAAAAATAATAATCTCAAATATTTAAATAGGAGCCATGGCTCTCAGTACACAATGACTAATTGTGCTGGTAAGAACACACCCCCAATATTTGAAGGCACAAATTCTGCAAAGATACTAAGGCTGGTTCCCTCTCCCATGGCCTTCACTGTACATTAATCAGAAGTGTTTGCTATGCAAATCTTGTCATACAAAGCAATTATGGTTGTTCCTAAATTGACCTCATGTTTATTTATTACCTCAGTGTTTTAATCCCAAACCTTATCTGATCTTTTACAACATACACAATTTTTATATTGCTTTTTAAAGGCACAAAATAGTTATTTGTAATTTATCTGTGCCCAGTATAAATGGAGAAACAGTGGGCCTCAATCTGTAGTGCAGTGCTTAGAAAGTTTGGATAATGTTCTAGTGACTGTTCATGCAAAGTATTTTCACCCCTGGATCTTTGCTAGGATGAAGAGGCTTTTCTGATGGCTGGGGGCCATGACACCTTGTGGGTTCTTACTCTCCAACACTTGTTGGTAACTAGTGGAGATTGTCAGCTGTAGTACACAATGCAAGAGAGAGGAGCCAGAGTATTTTTATCGTAGGGCAGCTGAAATTACAATACACCAAAAAACTAATTGCTAAGCATTTAAACATTTTCCCAACTTTACCTGCATTCTGTACGTACAACTCTTGTAGAGCAACTGTTTTCATCAGAGAAACACTTTGAAAGCACAAATCCGTGGTCAGTGATGGCATTAGTACTCTTTAACTGGGCAATATTGTATTGCCACAGGAATTCTTATTTTGTGGCTTCTGGTTGAACAACAGTGGCATCCAGTGGCCATACGATTGTTTCCATGATTAAAGCGTTACCCGCAGTTCAGACTAACAGAACCAAAAACTTTAAATGTATTTAGCCTAAGCAAAGAAACTTACTGGGAATAGAAAATCAAATGCCTCTGTTTCCAAAGCAACCCTGGATCAAATGTAGGTCATGAAATTTAGCTCTGATGACTATTGAATACTTTCAGTCTCTCCTACACTCCTTAATAACATCAAGATCGAGTACCTATCAACTGTCTACTGTGTATATTCATCTTGACATTAGCTATAGACTTGTTATGCTAGAAAATTTCCATATAATGAACTGGACACTGATTCTATGAAAAATACCAAACAAATAAAAAGCTGTAAAATAGCAACCAACAGCATGTGGTTAAAATTAACTTTGTACAAAAGTGTTCTTATGGCTTCATGTGTTAAATATGACTCCTGATAGTTATCTGTAATCCATAAGAAGTGCATTTGTAAAGAGGTTCATATTGTGATGATATAATAAACAATCCTGGACCTAAAACATTTTTGCTCCAGACCACTCACTTACTTCCAAGCACAATAAATCTTCTAAATCTGATGATGTCTGCCTCTCAAACATTTAGAAGGCTTGGATGTGATTAATAATAAGTTTTCAGCACAATTCTTGGTTTAGAGTATGTACTCAATAAAGAAGTGACAAGAAACACAAATTCTGCACCCCAATTTCCTGAGTTCAGATCCTGACTCTAGCATTTACAAGCTGTGTGACCTGGGTTAAGTGATTCTCAAAGTCTAGGCTTCATTTCCCTCCTGTATAAACAGTATAAAACAGTACCTGCCTCCCAGGATTATAATAGGCTTTAAATGAAACAGCACATTCAAACCTTTAAAACTGCCTGGCATGTAGAAAACAGTCAATAAATATTAGCCTATTTTCAAAGTTGCATTCTGTATATACAAAGGAGAGTTTACTAACAGCAACAGTAACATAATTTTTTTCCTGACTCAGATTATACTTTCCCTGAACTCTTCCCCATCTATGTCATCTATATGATTAATGACACATATTTTTCAAGTGGGCCAAAACATGATGAGAAATACAGGGTATGGATATGGAATCTGATCAAAGCAAAATAGTAGCATCTAAGCAGAAAGTGAGAGGAAAAAAACAGCCTAGGAGGACAGGTACAAAAATTACAAAATACATCAGAGAGAAAAGGAGCGAAGGACAGAGGGAGTATGAAATTGAAGAGGTAATCGAACTGATATTTATTTTCTCAAAATGATTTTGTACCCGCTACCTTGCAACTGATGGAAGACAAATTAGACCCAAGACTTCAGCATTTGGGAGTAGGCAAAGACTTTCTCAACAAGTCTGCTAAAGTGAAGGACGTAAAGTCAAAAATCAGTGAATGGGATGCCATAAAGCTAAAAAGCTTTTGTACTGCCAAGGAAACAATCAAAAGAGTCAAGAGGTTTCCTATGGAAATGGAGAGAATCATGGCTGTGATTCCTCTGACAGGGGCCTCATATCCAGAATCTTCAAAATCCTCAAAAATCTCAGCTACAAAAACACAAACAACCCAATTAATAAATGAGCCAACGAGCTAAATAGAAACTTCTCAACAGAGGACATTGATCAAGCCAATGAATACATGAGAAAGTGCTCCAAATCACTAGTAATCAGAGAAATGCAAATGAAAACTACATTAAGATATCACCTTACGCCAGTCAGAATGGCAAAAATGAAGAAAATACACAATAATAGATGCTGGAGGGGCTGTGGAGAGATAGGCACACTAACACACTGTTGGTGGAGCTGCAGACTCGTACAGCCCCTGGTACAGCCCCTCTGGAAGGCAGTGTGGAGAATCCTCAAAAAACTAGAGATGAGCCCACCATACGATCCTGCTATTCCACTCCTGGGTATTTTTCCAGGAGATTTAGAATCAGCACATTATAGTGACACAGCAATATCTATGTTCATAGCAGCTCAATTTACTATTGCTAGATTATGGAAACAACCCAGATGCCCCTCACTGGATGAATGGATCCAAAAACTGTGGTACATTTATACCATGGAATTCTACACAGCAATAAGAAACAATGATATTGCAGCCTTTGAAGGTAAATGGATGGCTATGGAAGAAATTATGCTGAGTAAAATCAGCTTAACCCTGAGAATCAAGGGTCGAATGTCTCCACTCATCTGTGGAGGCTGGAACTAGACCCTGGCTATTGAGAAAGGTGGTCTACTATCATGTGTTAAATCCAGGTAAGGTGTAATGTTATACAACGTAATACTTTTTTAGAGAAATTGTGGGAAGGAGAAGGGAGGGATAAGGGGGGAGCACTCCTGGGGATAATTCTAATATCCGGAATCTATACACATTTTATACTATTTTGTTAAAAACTTGTATGGTTGTTCTATGATAAATCTCTCCATAAAAAAAAAAAGAAAAGGAAATGATTTTGTACCAAACCTTGTTAAGTAAGACAAACCTGGGCACCACATACACTGTCCCTGTTTCATCCGGTGTAGTGTCACCGTAATTTAGAACAGACAGGAACTTGTATGTAGCATCACATTCCTGTTCCCTTCACTGCCATCTGAAGATCACCTTTCAGGGAATGGTGATGGTCTGATGGTGAAGGTTTCCACATTCCACTATGCTGGGTAAGGTGCTTTGGGATGTTAGCTACTTACCTCCACCTTGATGAGGCTTTGGGTGGTTTCTGCTACTCTTTCTCATCCTCCTCCTCTTCCATTTTCAGATCGGATTAATCCCTATTTCCCTCCACAATACTTCAATGAAACAAACGTTAGAAAGGAATAACTTCTAGACTGACTATTAAATGTCCTTAATGCTGGGTTGTTACATAGCCATGTCTGGCTGTGATAAACATCACTGATGGTGGACAACAGCAGAACTGAGAGACCTCATTTCTAGAATCCAACATAAGAATGGACAAAATGGACAATCCAGGGGCAGATGGACCAAGGTGCAGGTCCAAAAAGCTGAGCCCATTCAATGAGAGTCGTTGGCACCATGAGACTCAGTCCAGAAAGCAAACAGTAAAAATTCTCTAGGTTATTTGGTCCACAAATCAACCACAGGGGCAATCCTGGTCATGTTCAGTAGGATGTCAAGTAAGAACATAGTGTGGTTTGATAGAAGCCAGACTAAGATAGGTCTCGTTTCCCAGCAGGACCAGGAAGCCCTCTTTCCCTTCAACTCAAACACTCTGTATTGGTCCATTGCTGGAAATCCACCATTATTGAGGCATTTTTAATGTCATCCATATTTGTATACTATTTCTGTTAAATATAAATATCCTCAATTAATGAAAATCTTTAATCAATAATTACTTAGTGTGAACTTATTTCATAACAAGCTTTTCAATATATCAATAAAGAGGAGGGACTACTGCCATATTAAAATAGGTGGGAGTTGCTGTAAAAAAGAAAAACAAGTGGAGCATGCCTATAATTCCAGTGGCTCAGGAGGCTGAGGCAGGAGGATTGCAAGTTCAAAGCCAGCCTCAGCAACTTAGTGAGACCATAAGAAACTTATCAAGAACTTGTCTCAGAAGAAAAAATGAAAAAGGGCTGGGAATGTGGCTCAGTGGTTAAACACCCTTGGATTCAATCTATGTTATGTTTAAAAAAAACAGAAACAAACAAAAAATTGGAAAAAAAAGGGATCAAGGAATTAGGATCATTTCAAGAAAACACAATTTTCTCTTTCATGTTTTCAAACCTACAAAGCACATACTCAGACAACTGCCCAACAACATGCTCAACTTGGCCAACTTTTTTACTTGAAGACAGACTCAATGTTTCTTACAAAATTATATAGTTGCATTAAGTATTGGTTCACACTGCTAATGCTGACACTATAGAGCAGAGTGAGAAACTGAGATGATAACGTGGTCCCTGCTGGCAGTATACAGTTTCCAACCGAAGAAATCTATTTGTCTACTGTGAAAAGAAACAGTCGTCCATAGGGGCTCCTTTTTACCCTACCGAGTTGGCAGCATTAAAAAAATCCTTCTAAAATGCATGCTGTTATTGTCTTTATTTTTCATTTTAACTTCAGTTTTAGGAAATAAGGCAAGCTCAATGCACAATGTCACAGTCAAAGAATTTAATGCAGAAATTTACTCCATGGCTGCTAAGTTTTTAAAAACACTGTGCAAGTCATTCAGGATGGGGGAGCTGCTTCTGGGCCTTTCCTGTACAATGGAACCCTCTGCCAACCAACAAAGAAGTAAGTGATTGGCTAAATAAACAGGCACTTCCCTTGTAGTCTCTCTTGAAAGAAAAGTGGTTGTTATTAAGTATGCACTGTATTGAGTAGAGCAATTCAACTGGAGAGAGCTTTATGGTAAGAAAAATTTTAAAAACATAAGTTTCTTGACTACTTAGAGCATATTTTCAAGAGCGGCTTGATAACAGGTGGCACGTGGCTGTCAGCTTGCTTCATCCTATTAAAGTCGTCGTGATTCAGCATTCTTGGAAGAAAAATGGGATGCAAAAATTCTCAATAAATATTTTCAAAACATGAGAAGCCTGTTTGTTACACAGGAACAAATTTTGCTGTCTTTCTGTGAAAGGAGCAGGGAGACCATATCTTCCTTTTCTGTCTCCCAAACAGCACAGCCAAAGGCCTGAATGTGCGATTTCTTTCCCTAGTTCTTTCATTACTAGAGGGGATCTTACAAAGATACAGTGTTGATATTAGAGTTATTGTCAGGATTTAAGAGATGATGTCAGAACAAGTAGTAGAGCCGCAGGGAGCAACAAGTGGTCTGTGAAGTCAGCTTGCACTCATACATAGCACCTATTGTCACTTGCTTTATAAAACAATGGCCTGCCTATTTCAGGAACAAGAGTGTGTGTTTGTGTGTTTGTTATTTTATTAGTGTAGGGAATATAACCAACATAGTGAGAGCTTTTTGGTCAAGAATGAATATAGATAGATAGATACAGATATATGGATATATCTATATATCTACATATATCTATGCAAATATGTCTGTAAGCTACATGTGACTGAAACAATATTGTATAGGGCTCTTTATACAGTCATATTGCCATTAATTTAAAAAGATTGATAAATAATAGGGGGGTGAACCCTTATATCATGAGAGATATCTCCAAAGATTAGCATTCATCAACAAATAATCTTTGACAGTATCTTTGAGGGATCATTTATGAATATAGGTATAACATTCTGGTTATTAAAAGAAATAAAAGGAATAATTACCATTTAATGGGGTAATGTAGTATTTGCTACTTTGGAAGCTGTCTTCAGTTCATGGATAGTAAAGTACACTCCAAAAATGGCTCATTCTAATCAAAGGAGTCTTAGATTTAAGAAAGCAACCTGATGCAACTGGAAACCATACTGCCCCCAAAATGTTTTACATTAATTGTTAACCTGTAGACAAGTATACTACTATATGTCACACGTGCATAGACTGACAGATACAAAAGCGGCTACATAGATAGATATAGAGATAAGATCCTTTAAATCTGCTAAAACAAAACACCAAAAACCAGGAACTTAAAAACAATAAATTTATTTCTCACAATTGAGGAGGCTGAGAAGTACAGGTTCAAAGTACTACTCTGGTAAGGGTCCATTTCTGGTTTATAGATGGCCCCTTCCTGTTTTAACCTCACATGGTAGAAGAGACAGGACAGCTCTCCATATGGTACCTCTTTTATAAGGCACTGATCCCATTCATGAAAACCTCATGACCTATTCACCCCCATAAGCCCCACCTCTTAAAACAATCACATTGAGGATTACGTGTAAGTATTAGGGGGACACAACATTCAGGCCATAGCTCACCTGTGATAATGGAATCTCTGTGTTTATGTATTTTTTAACTAAATATCACATTTAGTTTATTGAAATTCCACCACCATGATTTTGTGACTGTGGTACTTATAATTTGCTGTTACTGATGATCATATATCTTGAGCACCTGCTTGATTAAACTGCCACACAGGACACACATAATAGGGCTAACATCTGGAGCATTACACAATTATGCACCACTATGATTTCCAATGGATAACTATTTATGACATGTAAGTGCTATGTAATGCCTGATTAACTCAGTTGGTTAATATAAGGTTCATAAAATTAATCTATGATTCTGACAAAAACAAATTATTGAAGGCTTCTATGCAACAAGTAACACAGTCATCAAGATCGGTCCATTTAGTTTCTCACAAAAGACATCTTTCCTCATGACCAGATATCTGTTGAATGAAAGAGGTTGACCCTAAGAAGAAAATGCAAGAATTGGTCGAAAACTTTGCCAAGCAGGGTTGGAGGAGGAGATATGGGGGAGCCTCACTTTGGGCGTCAACTACACCAAAGTTACTTACTTTCAGAACATGTAAATATGTTCATTGCTTGATTTCTTGGTTGACAACATAGTAAGCTAAATTCATAATGTTGGCAAAGTTTCTGTATATAAACAGCTTAAGACTGAAATGACTTTGCATAAATGAACACTTTATATAACAGCTCTTCTCAGTTGCCTAACTGAAAGAGAAACAGCCATATGAACTGTCTTGTGGTTCCAGGTGTTGCTATCTTCCTAAATAGCAGCAACAGATGTAGCGGAAGGCCCTTTTGGCTCTTAAGAGCTGGTGTGTAATGAGTCTGGAGAGGTAGAACAGGGAGGAAGTTTGCACACTCAGCAAGCACACACCCAGAAAATAGTGCCTGACCTTAACCTTTGCACAATGTGAATTATAAATGCTGTCTTGATTTTGGCTGTTTCACAACTTCAAGTCATCTAAAAAGAGGGCAATTTCTTTGAAGTTTCTCAATTCAGCAGAATATTTTTATTTGAACTATTGAAACATTTTTGATGATCTAGTCTAAGCTTTTATACTTTGCTTTACAAATCAAAGTAGATCATTTTCATTTAGAGCTGTAAAGTCTTTAGTTCATTACTATTAAGAGAAAATGCTAGGTCTTACCTGAAGTTAGGCTGAGCTGGAACAAAGGTCTCCTTTATACCACTAAAAATAATCTTACCAAACTTATGCTTCAAAGCCACCCCAATCCACACTAAATGCCCCCAAACCAACCAACCAAACAATGGACCAACAACCAATTCACCCAATATTGTTACACACACACAAAATAAAGCTACCACAATGCATACCAAATTTCCCCAACCGATCAACCAACCAACTAAATAACTTTACACCTGCCTCCTCTCTCTCCAAAAGAACTAAAAAAGTGTCTGGAGTAAACAAATAAAGGCACCAGAAGACCTCTGGAGAGTACAAGTGAATCAGTATATGAGCATGACCAGTGTGACCAGCTATTCTAAATTTAACATTAGATAACCAACAGGGAAAAAATGACTACAAGATCAAAATGTACGCTCTTAAAACTTGTTATTTCTTTTATTTGGTTTGATCCTCATACATAGTGAAATTTAGCTTAATTTCATATTAATTAGCTGGTAAGGAACCAGAAATTTTCATTATGTCTGATTTATTATTGTTTCCCCATAAGGCAACAGAAAGCTTCAAAATATCCTTTTACATCAGTTTTCTTAATCTATAAAATCCAGATAGGCCCAGAATGAATAAATTAACATTTATAATTTTGGGGTCCTGCTTGAGTAAAAACAATACAACAAAAAATATAGAGCTTATAAAATAAAAACATTAAGAAACATTTATATTCATTGTTAAATAAGTTTAGTTTCTAAAATGTCTCTCAATATTATTGTCAATAAATATCTGAAATAGACTTTAAAAATAAAATAATGATAGTAGAGACTGATTTTGTATTCTTCCTATTTAACTACCATACAAAAATCGTCTGGCTCCTCCTCCAAACCAAATAGAACATCTTGAAGAATCTGAAATCTAACAAATTTGTGATTCAAAGCAATAGCCATGGTGACTACTCAGAGTGGTTACCATATCTAAAATATGAAAAACAAGTGAAATAATTGAAATTCATTTCCAATGTGCAGCACATTTAAAATAATATGCACACCTTTACATGTATGCATTTTTCACACAAGGTCAATACCGCAGAAGCTTGCTTTGTATTTTCTTAAAGTAGAACATTTCAGGAAAAAAAAACTTTGGAAATGAACACTGAAATGTTTTCTATTTTCCAGACAAAAGCCAAGATACATCGTTAAAAACTCAACAATAGGTGTTTACTTTGCTAACCATCAACCTGTTATATCTTATTCCTTTCCCTTTTCCCTTTTCTATCTTCTTTTATTTAAAAAATTCACTTGTGTCATTGTACAAACAAATATTTAAACACTGTTATACTGCAATGTTTCTTTTAAAAAGAATATAGTAGAATGATAATAGGATCACCAGTAGCAATAACAAGACCCTGGCCATTTTCGTTTTCTTTGAAATAGTTACCTTGGATGTTGAATCCCTCCATAATTTCTGATAGTTTCAGAGGTGGGAATGGTGGCATAGCAAGGAGAAATTAAATTTCATCATTTTAGCTTTAACACACACACTATAAAAGTGACAGCTTGGTGCACTGTAGCTGACAGTTCCCATTAACGAGAAGCTAATGTTGCAGAGTCAGTCCAAACACAGAGTCACGGCCTCTGGCTACAGGAAGGTCCCCTTCATACTAGGATTCTCGCATACCCCTGGGCGCGGGGGTGGGGGTGGGTGGGAAGAAGCTATAAATATTTTCCACTAGTTCCCTTTTCAAAGCTATATAGTGAATATTTCCACACTGGGATCCTTTTCCTTCTTAGAATCTTTGTGGAAAAACACCAAGAAAACACTGACACCTTTCATTGTCCTGAGTAGGTGACTCAAGCCAGCCCTCCTTTCCCACACAGCAAGGAACAGGCAGTTATCAGGACTTAAGCTTCAAGGTCTTGAATCTTAGTAAAACAATGGATAAGAAACCTATTTTGAACATTTTGTAAGGCTATTTATTTTAGTAAATTGGTGGTAAAATAAGCAAATTATAGGAAAAATTAGCTATGGCATAGAAAACAACATGTCAGGACATGAATGTAGCTCCAGGAATATTTTGGATGGGACTTCAAAAATAAAATAAATGCTAAATTGACTTGCTGGAAGTTTTAGATACAGGAGATGATCCAAAAGGCACATATCCATTTTTAGAATATGTTTACATTCAATTAACAAGGTCTCTTGAGTACCTGTTGTTGGCTGTTGGTGCCGTGAGGCAGGTTTTATGTACCGTCGGGGTGGGGTTTCGGGAAATTGGTACAAAGAACTCGTCACAGTGACCAAGTGCTCAGTGTGCTCATTTTTTCTTACGTATTACAGTTGAGGAAAGACTGAATTCTCAAATTCTCCAGAAGAGGCCACAGAACGGAGATTAATCAGAGAAACAAGAAGCCCAAACTGCTAAAAGCCAGTGGGAGCACAGCCATTTGCCCAATCTGCAAGCTTGACTGTGTTATATTTAACTCTGCAGACCTCAGGTGCCTCCTTTTCAAAATGGTAAGAATAATGATACCCAGTTGTCTTTGAGAAATAAATGAATTAATATTTGTTAAGTGCTTAAAGTAGTTTAAATCATGGGATAATAACATATTTAATGATGCTATTTACAAAAGATACAAGAATATAACAATAAGCAAAAGATAGCTCTCAATCTCACAAAGTCCACTGGCCATGCAAGAGGAGACAAATTAGTAATTTAAAATTTTCAAAACACGTGGGCAATTGCAATGTCCAAACTATGTTGAAGGGACCCTCAGAACACAAATGACAGGGTTTACCCTATTAAAATAAGCTGATAGGGTGAGTGGTAGTGACTCAAAGCCTTTATAGGGAAGCTAAAATTTAAGAAGAGATTTGAAGGAAGAAGAGTTCTAGACAAAAGCAGAGGACTGGTTTGAGCCTTCAAAGCAGAAGAGCCAGCATTTGCCACCTCCATGTGTGAAATATTTCCATATTTGAGTGTTGGAAGATGGCTGGTATGGGGGGATGGAGGAGTACCCTGTCTGGCATGAGGATGGAAATGCAGACTGACAGCAGGTCATGAGGGACCCTCAGTGAAGAAGCCTGCACCTTGCAGGATGAGGGTGAACGTGAAAGTTTATAAACTAATATTTGCATTTTAGAAAGATTATAGGAATGCAGAGTTGAGAGTGGATTAGAAGTTGATTGGTATCATAGCCAAGGGTAATTGCAAAGTCAAGGAAAGGACTCCGAAAAGATTAAAAAGAATCCACAGAAGCAATGGGATGGTTAGCATAGGGATAGAGTCAAGGAGGTGGAAAAATGAAGGCTGAAACCCCAGGTTCTGACTTTGGAGCACCCACTTATGAAATATTCCAAGACAGAGAATACAAGGGACAGCAACCAGGGCTGGAGTGGTGGCTCAGAGGTTACAGTGCTTGACAGAGACCTGGGTTCAACCTCCACACCACCTACACAACTGAGTTTCAGAAAAACAAAACCTAGAAGCTGGAGGGGTGGCTTAGCAGTTACAGCACTTGCATGGCATGTGCAAGGACCCAGGTTTGAACCCCAGCACCAGGTACACAACTAAATGTGGAAGAAACAAAGGCTAAATGAAAAAAATAAATAAAAATGATTCTCTCTCTCTCCCTCTCTCACTTTCTCTCTCTTTAAAAACAACAAACAAACAAATAAGCAAACAAACAAAAAGAACGGGAGACAGCAACCATTCTATAGAAATATGTTAAGTTTGACTTTCATTTGGGGTCAACATCCAGATTATGCTTGGAGTCAGAAAATAATTCTAGTTATGGAATAAAACTGATCAAGTAATGTTTTGTGCATTAAATGTGACATAATGAATCTCACTATAATTTATAATTATATTGCAGCACTAAAAAAGATACATTGAAAAAACAAAAAAACAAATAAGACCTAGTGCAGGCATCATCTCTAGGAATCTTCTTTGAAATCTCAGATTGTTTTAAATCTAACCAACTGTTTAACCTCATCCAATGAGCTTAAAATCATTTACATATTTGATAAACATTTTCCTAATCCTTCTCTAGATAACTAACAAAGTAGTGAAACAAATAAAATGGGCCCAAGTCCTGCAGCCTTCAAGGGTCAAAATACAGTTTAAAAAAACCATTGCATTTACTACGAGACTTGCTATATATCAAAAGGTTTCAAGAGAACTCTTCAAAGTCCCTTCCCAAAACTCAATATAAAAGAACACATGATTCAAAGGATACTTGATGTTTCACTGTGAAATAGATTTCTTTTTATTTGAATTCTTGGTCTTTCCTTTTTCAAAATTATATATTTTTTATTTTTTTTTTTTTTAGAGAGAGGGACAGTGAGGGAGAGAGAAATAGAGAACCAATTTTATTTAGTTCTTCATGTGGCTTTTGTTGCTCCGACACTTAGTTGCGAATGTGGTGCTGGGATTTGAACCCAAATTATTGCACATGCCAAAGCAGTGCATAACTGTTGAGCCATCACTCCAGTCCCTTGAAATTATATTTAAATAAATAATAATTATAATGGCAATTTTTACAAAAAACACTCAAAATACATAATGAATTTTAAATCTGTACTTCAAATTAAAAGGTTAACTCTACAAATTAGAAGAATGACACTAATTCTGAAACATGTTTTCATGTCTGTTTCCAGCGGTTATAGTTATCTAGGTACGTATGGATGTAATTCTTTGGTTAAAAATAGGAAAATCAAGTTCCACAGAATATTTCTGATCTATATTCAGAGGATTTGCTATAATGCCAGTTTAATAGACACATTCCAGTATTACTACAAGCAGAGCTCCCTCTACAAGGCAGTTGGGTTGATATAAAAATAAATAAAAGAAGATTCTTGGTCTCCTCAAGTCTGTAGTTTAGATGGAAATTCAAACACATTTTCTTAATATATGCACAAGAATTTCAGATGGAATTAATGTAACCAAATTCATTTCATGTTTGTTAAGATGGTCCCCAAAAGAGTATAACTAGTACTTCTAGCTCTTTTCCTTGCAGGGATGAGTCCTGTGTTTCTCTTTCATATGATTTAACAACTATTATACACCTTGTTGCTATGGGTTTGATTGAGTCCAATAAATCTGCTATTACCTAGGTACTGGGTTTAACTCTGTAGTTTAAAAGATTCATAAGACAAAGGTTTGTTCCAAAGAAGCTGTTTCTCAAATGCGTTCTTCACTGCATTCCAGTCTTATAACCAAAGGAATACTTAAGCACTTGCCATTAAATCTTTATATCTTTCTTTTTGTGTTTTCTCTTTCCTTTACAACATTTTCTGATAATTATATCCACAAGGTATATAACTTGGAAGATTTTTGTCATCATAGGTATCCATTGACTTCATAAAGTGTGCTTTAAAATGATTTATAATTTCTTTTTAAAATTTGAATTCATGTTAATTTTCATTTAAATCTATGCTTACTTCAATAATTTGGAGGTATACAAGATTGCTGCTATAATATATTCAGAGATATGTTATTATGATCATAAACATATCTGGAACCAGGTCTGGAACTTGGCAAGTTATTTGTGCCTACTCAATATACTTTATGAAATGTTTTTCTCATATATGTTTTATTATGTAATTTAGTACAATTTAAAACAATTTATAAATAATTTTCAAACAAATGTGCTAAATTGGTATGTAGAAGATGTAAGATATTTTCATCTGCACATACAGCTTTAGACAAATCATATTTTATTTGTTGTTAAACCTTATCATTATGCTTTATAAGCATAATATTTATTCATGATTGTAAAGAATAATAGTAAAGTCAAAGAAATTCTTAAAAATAGATTATTGCTTTGTGTCATATACTTGATAAACTTGATAATTTAAATACTATTATGAAAACCTTTAAAATAAAAGGCTATAGTTTCTTCTTTCTTAAATAACACACAAAAATTCCAAAAACAAAAGAAAACAAAAAAAACTACTTAATCTAAAACAGAACAGAAGACAAAAGCTGTTTGGATACTCTGACCTGGTAAATTGTTGAAAATAGTTTTATGGTCAAACTACTTTCACTTAATAACAGTGTTCTCTCTCTCTCTCCCTCTCTCTCTCTCTCTCTCTCTCTTTTAACTTCCCCCTCTCCCTCTTTCCCCCTCCCTCTTCCTCCCTCTTATATAAAGGGATATTGCAGAGACTCATATAAAGGGATATTGCAGAGAGTATATGGAAAGTGTAATGTCTGTTTTCAACAGATATATTTTTATTCTTGAAGGAAAATAGCAAAAATAATGTAAAACAAACATGTTTCTTGAAATAAAAATAATTTTGGGAAACGTATCTCTTCCTGTTCTTGTTCTTATATGCACTTGACTGACTCCACCCTTGATTGTGTGCCTCTTCATTTAAAAAAACTAACATAAAATGAAACATGAATTTTATAATATCCATGAGAATGACTGTGGCCACCATTTGAAAAACATATAAGTTTCATGCTGTTTTTCCCTCACTTCATCCACAACATTAAATGCATCAATTATTATTCCACTGCACAGGAAAGCACTGTAGACAACACCAAGCTTATTAATGGTCAGCTTGTAATTTTTAGAGCATACATATATATATACAAGTCAGAAATAGCCCATTTTAATAAGGAGTCCCTCAAAATCACAAATCTGGTCTCACATTCTCCAAGAATAAAAATACAACCTACCCAACTCATTAGCATTGTAATCTAATTTGAAATTACTTTATCAGTGCAATAACACATTCAATAGAGCTTTTGTCTTACTGATGAAAAGGGAATCCACTTGGTTAGGGAGTACATAGCATTTTTTAATTAAATTTGCGTTATTATTGTCCTTACACTCAAAGGGCCAGGTGATGGCAATGTTCCATGGAGGAAAATAATATTGCCATAATAACAGCAATAGCTATGAAAATTTAATAACATTTCACTGAGACATGATGGCATAATAATAAATACGTAGTCATTATTTAGGTACTTTGTAAGGAAGACTTAAATTAACCAATAAGAATATTTACTAAATAAAATACATTGTAGATATTGGGGATACAGAGATAAGATGAATAGATTTCATTGGTATAATCCAGCTGAAAAGACAAGATTCATATAAATGGTAGATAATAATAAGGTGGCTGATTATGAGATATTTATCAATCAGGATCTTGGAATTGAGGAGGGCTTTGAAAAGAAAAGGAAAGGGGCAGAGATTCTAGGCAGAAAAGGCTGCTGCTATGGAAATGTATGTGACATGGTAAGATGATAACACGCAGACCAAAGACATGATGTAGACAATTTAAACAGGAGCTCTGCCTGCAAAGTCAACTGGAGCCAGACACCAAAGGGTCTTGAGAGTAGGAAGGAGGAGCACTCTCTCTAGACTCTGGGTACCACCACATGATGTTTTCCATGGGAACTGTAACAGATTGAAGGAGATCAAGGTCATTTTTCAAAAAGGAACATATAGGATTTAGTGATGGCAGGGGAGGATTACAGAATAGAGTGAAGAATGGCATTAAAGTTTTAATGTGGGTGCCCGGGAAAATGAAGACATCCTTTCTCTGTTAAAAAAAACAAAACTCTTAAAAAATCTTAAGGATATTTCCAGCAAGTTACAGCTGATAGACATTGCCAAGAGGGAAACTCACTGAAAATTCACAGTGTGAAAATCTCTCCAGGCACACCTGAGATTATATGAAAATAACAATTATTTATTTATAAATGTGGATAATGACAGGAATAAGGAACATGGTAACAGAACATATGAATTGTATCTCTACACATGCCTTTAGTTAATTCTCATGTAATTTAGAATTTCTCCATGTAATGCCAAACATACATTTACATTGATTTTTTTAAATGCATAAAAGCCCTATAAGAACTCCATGCTTTTCTAATAGTTTACCTAACAATGTACTTTTAAATACTTTTGAGCAGTTAATCAAAGGTTTGAAAGTTTTAAAAAGAATAAAAAGAGGTGAACCATAATTAAAAATTCTGAGAAACCTTCCAGGAATGCTTATTAAGCACTAAAAGTGAAATAAAATAACTCTAGGACAAAGATCAAGAGGAACAGAGAATACCAAAGAAAGGAAAGAACAAATTGAGATTTAAGGAGTGTAACGCCCTAAGATCAAATAGCAATACCAAAAGAGAAAAATCAGAAATCTCCAAAAACTGTGAAAGAGCAGAGCTTAGGCAATGAGCATTAAACCCAGGAGCACCGCAAGGTAAGGTGCTGGACAAGAGTGAAACACTAGTGTGAAGGCAAAAAGATTTAGTTAATAACTATTGATAAGAAAGTCCACAGAGGCACATTTTGCACCAAGGGTAACTGCTAAGCTTTCGCAGGCCATCCAACACTGAATAAAGGAAGAGTTTTATTTTGGTATAATTTAAAAGATTACATCAGAGAAAATATAAGAGAAATAAGAGTTTCATTTAAGATATGGTCAAGGAATTTTAAAACCTCTTTTCAGTGACAAACAAGTCTGTTATAGTTAAAAACTTCTTGTATTGGACTTTCTCAAGCCTCAAGTTTACCTAGGATTTAGGAAAAACATATATAAAGTGTTTTCCACAGAATGCATGAAAACAGAAGTAAACACCCTGTGCTGTTCTAAAGACCCCCAAAGGAATAACGAACCTATATAATATCATGAAATAACTTAGGCACTGAGTGCTTAATGTGAGGACAATATATGAAAAATGATCAGGTACCATCCATTTAAGAGATCGTGTGGCCGGTAGTTCAGACAGACTTAAAAGCAGGCAAGTCGCTTTTCTCATTATTTCTGCTACTAAAACACTAAGTATCTTCCAAAGTGTCTGATATGAAAAATGCCTCCAATAGATGTTCATTGAGTAATTTAATGTGTATGTGAAACAGATTTGCAGTGGTGAAGCTGATTCTAATTTTATTTTTAAAACTATAAAAATGCTCAAGAAATATTTATTATTGCATGTGTGTAGAGTCATTTTTCCTGAAGGGGCTTCCCATTTGCTAATCCCTTCTAGGGGGTCATATGGAAATCAGCTTTGCCACCTTTTCTTTTTTGACATATTTCAACTTGGAAAGATATTATAATGTAGCTTTATAATTGTTATTTAAATTCACACATCCTCAGGATAGCTGATTTTTCTTATGCCAACTGCTCAAAGGTTCTTGTTTTAAGTCCCTATACCTAAAAGCTATCTTCCATTTTAATTTTTTCCCCTTTAAACCTCAGCCATCTGGACAGCCAGCTCCTTTAACACAAGGAATTGAAAACCCAGGCCTAGTCATCTTACTTTTATACCCCTAAGCTTTAGAAATATGTTGGGCAAATAAATCTTTTATATATTTCATTTTAGTACGCATTCATTCAGTCTTGTATTAATAACATGTTTTAACTTCAGAGAAGAAACAAGAAGGCTGGATGCCCCTTTGGAGCCCCATAAAGTCATATTTCTAGAAACCTGTGTGCTTATTTCACAGTGGGAGTGGACATCACTTTGGTTCACAAGACACATTTATGGAAGTGGAAACTTGACCATGAGGGTACCGTACATTCCAGGGTGTGTCCATGTTTCATAGTTATACACCTTTCATTGATCAAATCAACTAAGCTAATCTTAAATTATATGTTTTGATCTCTCATGGCTATAACCAAAAGGTCTATGTAAAAAGAGAGAGAGAGAGAAACAGAGCTCTGGTGTAAGGTCAGCAATAATCCTTCCATGTTTTATCATCAGCATATGGTACCTATTCCTGTTCCTGCACTCATTGACACTCATATGCCATTCCTATTTTCAATTTATTTTAAGCAGCATTAATGCATAAAGATCTATGCAAGTACTTTTCCTGGAAGTTTCCCATATGGAAGTACTACAGCACTGAACCTGTAATAACTATTGCCTTCTTCTCAGTTCCAGCAACCACTATAAGAAAAGAAAACATTACATTCTAAGGGAAGAAAACAAGGGAATCTTAGCTTCCTTGGTAAATATGTGGATAACTGATATTACCCAAATGTACAATCAAGAGGATCTTGTTTGAAATTAAGTAGACTTTTGTTTTCAAATATGTTTGCCAGATAATTCCTATGATCTAACTATTCTAAATTTTCATCATAAAAATATCTACAATCAACTATGAAATAATTGTGTGTAATTTTTGCAAATGCTCAAGCACTGCTAACATATAAAAATAATATAGGTAACAGAAGCATAACACAAACAAGTTGTATGTCAAAAGCTATGAGAAAGCTCGAACCAGAAACATAGGAAGGGTATATTTTTCACTCTTTTGCCACAAGCAATATTTTTGGTATTTTATATGTGAAGTTGACCCATTGTAACACAACTACATGTAGCAGACAGAACACATCAGGAAAATCAAATAAACATGCTCTTAGATTTGCCAAATGATGGTTTTGCTTAATTGCATGCATAATTATTAAGGATAATTAAAGTCCCTATAAGAAAAATTATTATATTTATTAATTGTTCCTACAGAAGTTTTTTATTGTTTATAATTTATAGAAATCAGCCTCGATTTTCTACTATAGTGTTTTAAATTAATAAAAATTAAGTTACCCTGTGTAATGAAATGAGATCTTCAATATGAGTGTATCAGAGTGATAAACAACATTTACAATTATTAAGCCCCCTTATCTGAAATCATCTAATATAGTAGACAATACAGTAAATGCAATATCTATAGATATTTCTTTCTTTTTTTTTTTTTTTTCAAAAGAAAGAGGGACAGTGAGAGAGACAGGGAAAGGGAGAAACAACTTTATTTAGTTTTTCACATGGTCTTAGTTGCTCTAACACTTAGTTGTGTATGTGGTGCTGGGGTTTGAACCCAGGTCCTCGTGCTTGCCAGGCAAGCACCGAAACCGCTGAGCCACCGCTCCAGCCCCACCTGTAGATATTTCTAACAAAAAATAGGTTTTGAAATATTTTAGAGACATATATTAACAATTATACAGATTTTTAAATTAAATTCAAACGGTGGCAGGCATACAATCCAGTGACTCCTTCTTCAGGTATTCTTAAATTTAGAATTTCTGTGTAGCCTTTCAATTAAAGGGGATTGAAAACAAACAGTTTATAAATCTTTTTGTAAAGCCGGCCTTTGAAATTATATACAATCCCATTTTCTTTTATCTTAAAAGTCTCTGTTTTTTTGTCTTTCATTTCCAAACTACAGAAAGCTATTTTTTCTTCCCTGCCCCCTACATCTAACACCAAACTCTGGGCTTATCAAAGCTAAGGCCTTCAGAAGGCAGGGCAGCACTGCTCCCTAGTGGCCATATAGTATATTAAAATAATTTCACAAAAGAGAAATAACAGTTTTGAATAAAAGGATTCAATTGCAGGAGTTTTAATGTAATGGAGGGCATATTTTCAGAATTTTACCTGGATGCCATTCACTTTTCAAATACTAATAATCTGATATTGGTATTCATCTATGATTTGTTAAAGCAAATGGAATCAAACAGCAATGAAGTTGTCTGATTTTAGTACTGATGTAAAATATGTTACTATAGCCATTGTTGTGAGCACTAGAAAAGCCACTCACACTCCCAAGTCCCAATGCTTAGTAATAATCATCTAATTGCAGCTCAAATACCTAATTTCATACCCCTTCCAGGTCATGCGTCTTTCTGACATGTTCTTAGAGCAACGTTCCTTTACCTTCATAGCATATCTCAGTTTGGAATTCGAGGTATAATTTGCTTACTATTTCTCTCAAACACCTCTTGTTTTCACCATGATGTCATTAGTACTTAGCACTATTCTTGGCACAAGACAGGGACACTAAGATGTATCTGATGAATTAATTAGGAAACCATAAAAAATAACGTAGAAAGAATAGAGGTGGATTCACAGTATATTCTAATAGTTTCATGCTAATTCTTGCTCAATACGGTGTTTCTGCAGCCACCACAGTGACAATGAAGCACAAAAACAACACACTCAGCTCTTTCTTGATCTATCCTTCTAGGTTTCAGTTCTTATAAAATGCTTCTCCCTGGCATTCTTAGCATCCTTTTTCTTTAACATGACAGTGTCATTTAACTTTTCTTTTTGCTTTTTATTGGACTTTGAAGTTTTACTGCTTTTGATGAGGTCTCTGGTTGCTGGTGACTTCATTTAATAAGTTACATTTTATTTCCTTTGGAGGAGATACATCTCCAATTCCTTGCCAAAGAGAATGAGCATTATCTGTGATTATTTAAGATTCTGCAACAACCTTATGATATTTCTTCTGCAGATATGTCCTGGTGGATGTAAAATGAAAGTGATGTGAAAAATTCAGTCATCCCCCTCCATGAATTATGTTCATCCCATAATGATTGGCTGATGGTCATGAACCATTGTCAACAATGGTAAATTAATAACATTCTGGGATTTTAGGCAATCATAACTTCCCATATAAGATGCCACGCTGGTTTTTCACCAAGTTTAAGCCTTGTAACATATTTTACTTTTGGAAGTATAATTGGAGAATCAATGCAGGTGCAATTGTTAAGCAGGGGAGATGTTGTGCACAGAAATCCCCTTGATTCTGACATGACTCTCCCAGCCCACTAAAGTTTTGACCTAAAAAGTATCAATAACTAAACTCAAAATGGACAACACAACTGAATACAAAAAGCAGTGGTGATGTAAATTATCCCAGGCTTGCCCTCTCATCCATAATTATTCTTGATTCAGTTGGGCTGCATGCTATGTGATCATTGGAAGTGCTTATTATGTGGATGTCCTTGACTTTTGGACATTCTACTTTGTCTTTCCTCAGCAACTTCACCAATACACCTGCTTCCATCAAGGTAAATCATTTCCCACCCTAAATTTTACAGTACTAGATTTAATGCTCTATACGTATTTTAAAATTCAAAATGTCACTTAAACATTTTTAAAAATGATTTTTAGGTTCTGGTCATTAAACTGAACACGTTTTAAGTTGCCTGCATCTACTCTTTTTCCTACATACCCTATTATTTTTAGTGTGTGACTTTTCAGAGCATGAATGTTTTCAGGAATATACTGTCTTATATAATAAACTGTGATTAGCAGAATAGTGGCTTTCCCAAAGGTCTATGTACTAAACCCTGGGACTAGTGAACATGTTATCTTATGTGGCAAAGGAAAATCAAGGTTGCAAATAATTAATGTTGCTAATGAACTGGTCTTTTTTTTTTTAAGAGTGGACAGTGAAAGAGAGAAGCAATTTTTTAATTTAGTTTTTCATGTGACTTTCATTCCCCCAGACACTTCATTGTGTATGTGGTGTTGGGAAGCACTTTAACCACTGAGATCTATAGATGGAAAAGGTCATTCTGAATTATCTGAGTGAATTAAATTGGATTTCTGAGTCCTTAAAAGTAGAAGAAGAGGAGTCAGGAAGAAAAGGACAATCTGCCATTGCTGGCTTGAAAGATGGAAAAAAGGAGCCTGAACCAAGACATATAGTCACTCCAGAAATTGGAAAAGTCTAGAAAACAGATTCTTCCTTACAATTTCTGGTTAAGAGATGCAGTGTGCCAAAGCTGGATTTTAGCCTGTCATAGTTCTGACACACAGACCTGTAAGATAAGATTCACTTATCCCATTTGTGGTAATTTGTTACAGCAGCAATAGAAAACTAATATATAGACACATCTTTAATTTGCTGCTTTTATTGCTACTAATAAAATATCTAATATTGTATTATATTGTATAATAATACCTAAATTTTTTTATTTTTTTAATTTTTTATTAGATGGATATAGAGATACAATTGAGGGGGAAACATTATCAAACATTCATGAACCAATGTAAATATATTTACTTATCCAGGGCTAATGCCATATCATGGATGCCCAGCTTGGATTCCCCCTGTTGCTGTTTCCCGCAGAAGAATGCCTGAGTTAAATGGATATCTCGTGAAGGGCAGAGATCTCCTTCTGAGATGATTCCCCCATATTCACACTCTCCAGTCTCCTAGGAGTTCTTCCTTCACCCTCCCTCCACCCCCTCCCTTAATAATACCTAAAATTTTTTAAATTAGAATTTCTCTTATTGAGTAGGAAAGATCTTTTTTTCAGTAGGGGAGACTGAACTCAGGGCCTCAAACCCTGGGTTTCCAGGCAAACCCAGGGCATGCTAGGAAGGTCTTTTACTGCTGAGTACATCCCAACCCCAAAAACAGATATTGCCAAATCTCCTTTATAAGCTTATGATGACTTAAGTCTTGCCAATAAAAATTAGCCCTAATTGCCATTAATTCAACACCAACACCTCTTTAGAGTAACCAGGGCCACTCTGAGTTAAATGATTATATGTATACATTTATAGGCACTCATGAACACACATTTGGAGATAAGCCATGGCTCTTCCACTAGAAGGAAATGAGTGTTAAGTATATGCTTTTAGTAGCACTACTTTTACCAGCATAAGTTCTAATTTACAGAAAGGAAAGGGATCCACATCATTTCCCACCTAAAAACTCTCCCTAGAGGTCATCGTTACTTTTGTCAGATTACTGCATATACCTCTCTCTCCTGATACTCTTCTCTGTTCGCTGTTCCCTTTCCTCCCACTCCTGACAATGAATCAATTGCATTTAATGGAAGATTATATTTCCCTTTAGTTAAATAATATAATTTCAACTAAATCCTTCAGAGGATATTCACTTAACCCTTAATTTTTACTGGTATGACTTTCTAGAGGTAGATCATTTTGACAAGGTGGGGTTTTTTATCCTTCAAATCACATATGTTCAAACATAATTGTAAGGTTGTGTCCCAAGTATCTAACTTTCTTAGTGTTTAACCCCAGCTAATTAGCAATGTTTAATTTTTTCCCTCTTTTTAAAGCTGGATTACTAATGTGATCACTGGTGAAGTACATTTTGACCCTAAGATGGTACAAGTACTGCAGATTTCTTGACTTAAGTGAAACACAGCAGCCAATCTAGCCAAGGGCTTCACTTCCCAGCAATAGTCCTGAAAACAAGTCTTCTTGGCCTGCCATATGCCATTGACCTGAACGAATCCTTAGGGACAAAAGAAATATTAGATTGAGCAATTATAGGCCATGTATTAGAGCAAGAGCTTTGGAGGCTTATCAGCCCCACCCAAATCTCAAGGACCGAGAGTGAGGGGCATGAAAGTCCCTCCCCCCATAATAAAACCAGTGTATTGTTAACAGAGGTGAGAATGGGAGGTGGACAGCCCAAAATGACAGGAATTGTTGTAGTATGGGCTTTCATTTCTGAAGTTTCTTTTAGTTCAAAGATTCTATGATTTGTACATTTTTTTCCTTCTCAAAATGTAATTGAGACAAACTAATATCCTCTAAGGACTTCAGAGTATTTTCAATTTTGAAAGAAAATTAATGTCTTTCTCAAAAGCATATTTTAGTTGATTGGAGAAGATTTCTTAAATAAAGCACTCAATATTAGTACAGATGAGAATTTAGGTGCATTATCTTCAAAAAGGAGCTGCTCTAGGTAACATTATTCTTTATATCTTAATGAGCAACATTGTACTACAATCTATTTTGCCTCCAGTAGAAATTATTCATGATATTCCTCCAAATTAGTATTTATGTTTCTTTCACAGAAGGCCATGGATACTGAAAAAAGGAATATAATTTGGGGGGATTCTATTTGTTGAAATAAAATCCTTTTGGGCACCTATAAGCAATGACTTGGAAATGCTGTCACAGGATTTGGTTGGGATGATGTGGTGTAGGTTGTCTATATTTGGATATAACCTCCAGAAAGTCTCCGGATGTTATATTGCTTCTTCAAAGATCCTTTAATAATGAAAGGAAGTAACAATACTGAGAAAGCCAAAGCCCTCCACAACCTCCTCTAGCCTAGTCCCCAAATAATCACTCTGACTTATTTGATATTTAATACTAGAGAATTGTTAATGCACATGTAAAGATTGCTATGAATTTTAGAAGACTCTGCATTCTTTTTAGGCTCATCTTTCACGGAGGCAGCATAGAGCAGGAGTTAAGATTACAAACACTGGCCAGGCACAATGGTGCACACCTGTA
This sequence comes from Aplodontia rufa, assembly GCA_004027875.1. Classification (NCBI taxonomy): domain Eukaryota; kingdom Metazoa; phylum Chordata; class Mammalia; order Rodentia; family Aplodontiidae; genus Aplodontia; species Aplodontia rufa. The sequence goes on from PVKS010006009.1 coordinate 67,843, forward strand.
ATTCCAGTGTCTCGGGAGCTGAAGCAGGAGGATCACAGGTTCAAAGCCAGACTCAGCAATGTAGCAAGGCTGCAAGCAAACTTAGTGAGATCCTGCCTCAAAATAAATAAATGAAAATAAAAAGGGATGGGGATATGGCTCAGGGATTGGGAGCCCCTGTACTGAATTCCTAGTACAAAAAAAAAAAATACAGACTATCATGCCCAACTGCCCAACTTCCAATGTTCAGGTCCTAGCTCATCTACCTACCAGAAGATGACTTCTTCCTGAGAGTGATGATAGCTATGTCTTAAGAGGAATATTATGACAATTAGATTAGTTAATATTCATAAAATATATATAATAGAATATATCATGTAAGTGTGTAACAAAATAGTTCATTTTCTCTTTACTCTGTTTCTATAATTTACAAACAAACAAAAAAACCATTTGGTCAGCAATTGGCTAAATTTTGTCATCTTTACCGTTCCTTTAACAGATGATCGTTGTATATAGGAGGAAGTCTATATATAATGTGTGCCTTTCTTTGGTGACTGACTGACATAAAAAGACATCACATGACATAATATATCAGCAAAAGAATGTAGACCTCTAGAGAAAGCATTCTTTTCATTTCTTCTATTTTATTGCTTCTTCAAATGGATCTGTTTTGCAGATTAGATTATTCACTGAATATGCTGTGCTCAATGCTTTGAAGTATGAAAATAAAATAATTGACCATATTCATCTTGACACTTTTTTGTCACTTTGGCTTTACAAATAAGTGTTCTGTTGTTCAAGAATGAATAGTTCAACAAATGTATTTCACCACAATAAAATATGTGTTTTTAAAATTAGATACCACTCTTAAATGAGGACAATGTCATTTCAAAGCTAAAGTTTGAAAGATATATATTAGCTGAGAAAATCTGCAAGGAAAAGAAATCTGTAGTAGCTTTATCTATCCCTGTACAGATTAAACCAAGCTAGGAGTTAATTAGTAGATCCCCCAACCCCCAATTCTCTTGTTTCTCATCCTCCTAATTGCATTGCGATCGTTGGTCTAGTTTATATGGTTACTTTGGGAGTAGAGGTTGGCACACCACTCTGGAAGGAGGTGTAGAGCAGATGCTAGGAAGGATTCATGAGATGAGCACTCAGGTTAATTGGATTCACATTGTTTCATCAATGTTTATTCACAGAATTATTATGTACAATCCTGGCTATTTGCTATTCATAAAAACTGTTAACTACTGACAATCTTACAACTTAGTATTTCCTAATCATTTTTTAGCAAATAAACCAAGAGAGTATCCAATGGCTCTGGTTTATATTTTAGTTGTTTGATTTATACTGGTAAATGAGGATTCAATTGATTATATCTAAAACACGGGAAGAGCCAATCTAATCATACTTTCATATAAATCCTAAAAGAAATGTCATCACTAGAGGACCATAAAGTATCTTATGATGGAAGAGAGACTATATTGTCCATAAATTACATATTAAATTACAAGAGAGATTAGTACTATTTTAGATATATTGTTTGTAAATTTTATTTTAAAATACTTATATTTAATCTGAAGATTGCCATAAAAATGCTTCTATTAAATTTCCCTGCTAAAATACCTAAGCCAAAAATGTTTGATTAACATGGAAACAGAGCTTAAATATAGCTTTTCTTAAAAGTAGATAATAGCTATGACCTAACAAGAAGAATGTAGAACTAAATAATACAATATATGTGTGTTTACACAGAGTGCACGTATGTTACATAAACATATTTGATCACACAAAATTTGTCATTCCCTTTTGTTCAACTTTGTACTGAACTCCGTATGTTCTAGTTTGAATTTATTTTTTTTATTTTTTTTTATTTTTTTTTTGAACAACCTTACAAGATTTTAACAAAATAATATAAAATGTGTAAATATTCTGGATATTGCAATTATCCCCAGGATCTAGTTTGAATTTAAATACTGCAAATCAAATTCAATATTTAGATATTGAATTGCTTTTGCATTATAGTCTGAATAGTACAATAAAAAAAACCTGTTTATTATAAACAAATGGTTACATTTGTACACAGGTAATAAATGAGAAATATGAAGCCATAAATAACATTTGAATATGTTCTAAAAATGCATCCTTACTGTTTTACACAATGATTTTTAGTAGTGTGATGATGTTTTATTCCAGTCAAAATTGTGTATACCAAGTTTGAGTTGAGGAGAAACTTTTTATAACTTTATAATCCCCTAAAGGTAGGGATTTAACCCTAAACTGCAAGAAACTTCTTAGCATAGTATCATAAATAGGAATCTATAAGGACTTGATGGCTGTGTATGAATCAGAGTTGAGTGTACTATGTAATTATTTCAAATAGCCCTGCTGCTTTCTTAGACTAGGGCAACTGCTCAGAAAAACCCAGCACAGTTAAATACTCACCAATTCAGATGTATAAAACGTACCATTTCCTGCCTTGTGATCCAACCAATTTAGTATGTGTATTCTGGGCTGTGATTTCTTCTTTTGAAAAATAAGCTGTTTTTCTGAAACTATTTAACATCTTTCAACACAGTATAAAATAAGCTAAAATTTGAAAGAGAGATGAAAAGAATTTATCTCAGCTGGCCACCAATATTCAGGAAAAAAAGTCTTCAGGAAAAAGAATTCAATTGATGTTTTCATATTGCTGTGAGATGAAGGAAAGTTGTTTAGGTTGGAACAATACATAATTTAGAAAAGACGACAGAATAATTTTCTTAACTTAGAAATAATTGTTTCTTGTGTTATTTATAAGTAAGCTCTCTCTTTCCAATTGGGTTGTAAGACACTGTAAGACAAAACCACCTTAAGTACAGCTTTACTTATGCAATCACTTACTTCTGGAAATGATGACCTTGGTGAAGACACTGTATTAACACTTTCATGTTTTTTTAATCTGTTAACTGTGAATAACTTCTATTAGTATTTATGCTTTCATAACATTTTGAAACAAATTTAATCATCATTTGAGATAACATTTCATGAAATGCATATAAAGGTCTCCATTCTAATTTTGCATATCACTTTTTTAATTTAGACAATTATAATCCTAAAATACTGATTTCTTCCCAACTCTGCATGTACAAGTCCCAGATAAACTTCTTTTGCTTGCCCTCCACCTTTGTTTCATATTTTAGGCTTATTGAAAATCAGAAATAACATAAGAGGAGAGAAAAATGGATTTAGTATTCTAAATGCAGATTTTTTGAATTAATTGAAAATGAAAAATGCTATTCCAAATTTCATAAATTGAAATTTCATTTCTAGAAGGTTTTTATACAATATCAATTTAATTTTATAAGTAAATTACTTTGATAGCTCGGAAAGCTATCCTGATATCTTTTTTTGTAACTTGGAACCAATGTCTTTTTTGAATTTCCAATCTTCAAATTGACAGAGGCAAGATTGTCTTTTAAATTTGTACAGAAAATATGTTTTACAGTAAATACTGAAGTGACTGCTATTGGGACCATGGTTACAGAAAGTTATACACGAAAAGCAAAGAGAAGCTTTCAGTAATGATTACTATTTGATCTATAGGAAATAATTTCCCAACAATATCCAACGTGGTATGTGCTGAGAAATATTGCTTATCAGTAAATCACAAGTCTATTGGCATAATACTCTTTTATATGGATTAAGCAACCTTTCCCATTTTCAGTCATTGTCATTAGCATTTGAAAGAGAAAAGGCAAATGAAACAAGAATCCTGTCTAGAGGACAATTGATTTGTGAGACCATCTAGCCTCTATAGCAAGAAAGGATACCGACCCTCTCTAAATCCCTTGTGGATCCTTAAAAACCTGCAATCCTGTCACTGAGCAACTCCTAAAATCTCTTCTCTGCTAAGTCTCCAAAGGAATCTACTCTGAGTCTCTAAAGGAGTCCCCAGGATGGCTTAGGCTTATAAACAGAAATCCAATGGGATAAACAACATGAACAAGATGAATAACATGAACGAATGCTCATTGCTCAACCTGTAAAAATCTGCACTTATAAACTAATGGTTTGTGGTTCACCAGGTATCTCTAATTCTACATATGCATGGATTTTCACAAATATACTTTTGAATAGGGAGAAATAAAATGGGAAATCTGTTCCTGTCATAATTAGGAGAGAGCTGTTCAGTACAAGTCCCATCAGCAACCATATACTATCAGCTTAAAAAAAAAACCAGAGGAGATTAAAACTTGAGCCATGAAGTTATTTTTATTTTTTGCCTACTTGGTATTGCACTCATGAAAACTTTACCTCTGAGTGCCTGGTCCTTTTACAGTTTTTATTTTGAGACAGAGTCTAGTTATGTTGCCCACACTGACCTTAAACTTATGATGCTCCTGCCTCAGCCTCCCAGGTAACTGGGATTTCAGGTGTGTGTCACCATGCCTGGTTTCATTTTAACTAATAAGAGAACAAGAAGTATCAGATGCTGGTCGGAGGCAGATATACCTAAGAACCTTCCTTAACCAAAGTAGTTGTGCTTGGTTTTCTTTGCCAATGAGAATGGGACTGAACACTTAGACCTCCACGTCTTAAATGCTTTGACCCTACACCAAAAAAAGTCAAGAAAGATAACATTACATGGCTATTCATCTGGCTACAAACAAGAAATAGATACTGTATCTTGTTACAATTTTCTTTCTAATTGATAAATACATATATTTATGGGGTATGATGTGACATTTTAATTCAGGTATACAGCATGAATTGATGCAATCGGGCTGAATAACATATTCATTACCTTGTGTATTTATTATTCATGGTAAGAAAATTTTAAATCCACTCCTTTAGTAATTTTCAAATATATGTTATTATTAACTATAGTCACTATGCTGTGCAATAGATCATGAGAACTTAATCCTCCTGTCTAAATGAAACTTGTAACTTGGGACCAATTTACTTAACATAATGCTCTCGAGATTCATACATGTTGTTGCTCCCCTACTTTCTGGAGGACCATCATGTGAACTACTGATATAGAAATTTTGTAATCATAATTTTATTAAAATATATATTTATATCTCTCTTTAAATTAAAAAGCAATAGTTACTGTAATATTGTTGCACTATAGTAACATTGAATCTTGAAATCTTAGTGTCTTTACATATTTTAAAGAGGGAAGGACAGTGTGAGAGAGAGACAGAGACAGAGGCAGAGAGACAATCAATTTTTTATTGAGTTTTTCACATGGCTTTCGTTGCTCTGACACTTAGTTGTGTAAGTGGGTTCTGGAGTTTGAACCCATGTACTTGGGCATGCCAGGCAAGCACCATAACTGCCAAGCCACCACTCCAGCCCCCAAAAGATTATTTCTTACTCAAGTGGAGCTGCTAATGGGCTGGGCTACTGTATGACAGCTTCCTTCCAAGCAGGGGTATAATTTTATCCTATGACTCTGCCACCCACACATGTTCCTTCTGAGGTTGCTCGCATGATACATTAGCAGTGGAGAAAGTGCCCTGGTATTTCACGGTTTCTGTTCAAATGCAATGTGCTCATTGCATTCTCTCCTGGATCATTTTCCAAAACTATTTACATGACCCAGACATCATGATAATGTCGAGGAGGACATGGTCTGTCTGATGAACACTGTTTCCTCCACAGGTGAAAATTCAATATTTTTTATTTCTATTAAACTCCCCTCTAATTCAACAAATAGTTTTAAGTTTCTGAAATAACACTGTTAAAAACACCAAGTAGCTAAGATACCTTCCCTTTCTTCAAATGATTTAATTATTGTTTTTTAAAATGTGCACATAATTATTAATCAACAACAGAATCAAGAGGATCCTGACATGACAAATCCAATCCTCACTGATATGAACAATGTTTATTTTTAAAATAGCTTATGAATTCTAAAGTTTATCTGGGAGTAAGATCCTACCCAGAATCAGAGAAATCAAAGTATATTGTGATGATGGCTCCAGAACGTGCAGAAAAAGTAAAAATTTAAAGTATTTGCAACACGAATTATCTTGCACTGTGAGTAAAAATCAGTGTTTGGGGCTTTAAAAATGAAACTGTTATTACTATGTGAATTCAAAGTATGTTCTATCAGATAACCAAGCACAAGAAGCATTTTGAATTTGCTGTTATTTTAAAATTTTTGTTTTGGAAAATATACTAAATTATAGCTTAAGAATATATAGGAAATACAGATTTATAGGGGAAATAAGTAAAAAAAATTTCTAATTCCATCACCTCAAAATAGCATCTATTAACTATATTTGGCCTACCTGATATAATTTATTAAACACTGTATCTTCCTATGGTTTTTTAATCCATCTTACAATATTGTTTTCAACAGAATTATATGTATGGATTATTATAACATATTTGACCGTGACTTCTAGGTCCTTAGATATTACAGATATATTGTGAATACTTGCTCTTTTATATATTATTAATTATTAGTTTAATAGTACAAGTATATGAGATCCAGTTAGGTTATTTGATACATTTATACAGTGTATAATGATCAAATCAGGGTAGTTGACACTTTCATCTCCTTATAAATTTTTATGTGCTTTTGATTAACATGTAATAATTGAGAAATTTGTGGGATAGTGTGATATTTCAATACATGAATACAATATGTACTAATCAAATCAGGGTAATAAACATTTCTCTCTCTTTATCATGACTTTGCTCTGGGAGCCTTTAAGCTCCTCTCTTCTAGTTACTAATAAAATACACAATAGGTTATTGTGAATCACAGTCCTGCCGCAGTCCTGTAGAGTACTCTAACATATTCTACCTGTGTTTGGGTAACTGTTGGATCGTTGCTATGCCCATCATCAACTCTGTTTTCTTTTAGTTCCAATTCCTGCATTGTCTTTTGTGGAATTTCTTTTCTTCCAACTTTTACAAGCTTGTCAAGATGATAAATAAAGGTTCCAGCTCTTCCAACCTCTAAATCAGGGAGTTTCTTTACATTTTGAAAACCACAATAGGAAAATCCAATGAATAATTTTATTGTAGTTCATTCATTCTAGCAGCTGCAGGAGCTCCATGAGGCTGTTTCTACTCCCCAACCCTTAGTGGTATCCTTTTCCTCTTCTGTGCCCAGTTCACTAGCCTCCCTGTCAATCCAATACCTTCCAAATATATTGCTGCTCAACATCTTTCCAATATATTGCTTTCCTGCTTAACATGGTCAAAACTCAGTTTATTTGGAATACAACCAAAGAGCTTGAACTAATGGGAGCTGATATTAAAGAGGGTGCTAGGATGAGCATTCTTGAGATTAAATCTTTTCACAAATTATTTCATAACAATGCTTTCCTAGCTGTAGAACTGCTGACTCAAACACATGCATATTTTAATGACTTTTGATATGGTCTGCTACGTTGCTGTTTGGAAAGCTGTACCTGGAAGCACTCATTTCTTTTCACCTTAGCCAATCAATGCTTTATATTAACATATGAAGTTATTTTCACATTGAGATGAATCACTTGCTTACTTTCAATTTGTTTACTAACACAGTTACACATTGCTTTTGTCTTCATGTTCGTGTTTTCAAATTTTTTTTCTTTTTACATCATTGTCCAGTTTTTTTGATGTTTGTCTTTTCTTGATGTCGGGTTTATGTTGTAAACATTCCCCGATTTATCTTCTAAATTTATGCACATACACACACAAGTATGCACACACACACACATACACACACACACACACACCATAGCTTTAAATCTATCCATTTGAATTAATCATCTTTATAGAGTCAGTCATACTTAGAAAGTTAGTATCCAAATCAAGGTTGAATAAATATTAACCACTTTCCTTTTTCAAGATCTACACATAATTTTGAGAAAAATTAAAAGTTGACCTTTTGCAAATAACAGTTGTAAATTCCTGTTCTTGACTGTTCATTCTGGGACATGTGACTTAAAGTAATTTATAACAGGAATACTTCAAAGCTACTGACAGTTTTTCAAGTGATCATTGTATTTAAGACACATATCTTATGAATTATTTATTATGACTGATCACTGCAGTTCAAAGGAGCTAATTAACAAAGCTAGCAAGTGGTAGAGTTAGCATTTGATCTTTTGACAGTAAGTTCAGTGCAATGGGCTACTGGATAAATTTCAAATATTGGGCAAACTACTTAACATCTCTAGACCTTGGTTTTCTCATCTGAAATCTAGGATAAAAAGTGCAAGCCACAGAAGTGGCTGTGAGAGACCGTATTGGAACACATGGTTACAAATCAAGGCCTCCACAGCCTGTCAGGTTGCTGTGAGTTCTGGTTCTGGTTCTGGTATCTACTCCCTATACAAATTTCTTAATCTTCCAGTAGCTTATTTTTTTCATATATAAAATGAGCATGATAATGATACATGCTTACTTCATAGATCTGCTATGAAGTTTAAGTGAGTTACTATGTGTGACACACTTAGAATATCTAGCATATGAAAAAAAGCAAGTAAGTGTGCCAATAATCTCTAGTTACTCCCTATGTAAAACTTCTGCCCTTTCAGGAACTACCAACAGAAAAATCCCATACATGAGTCACGTTAAATTCACATGCTTCATGATTTTCTTTCAGGATTCTTCTTTTTCTTACTGATTTCTTTGGAATAAATTAGGGAAGGAAAGACTGAAGGAAGAAAGGAAGGAAGGACAGGAAGGTAAAGAAGGAAGGAAAAAAACAATGAATGAATGAAGGAACAAATAAAGGAAGGGATGGAAAGGGAGGAAGGACCCATTGATTGAGGGAACAAGTATGCAAAAGTCATTAATTAATTTCAGAGGGCAATGTGCTTCCCGATCTGCTCCCATTTCTATCTCCTGCCTGTGTCTACATATTATTGGAAACCATCCCTCACTCCTCTTTGCTCAAATCCCCATGAAACAGATTTAAGTTTTATGGGTACTGGATAGTATTTCCTTGTTATATTATACCTCTTAAAATAAAGAAATAGCTTCTTTTCTTATCCACTTCAAAACCCCGGTGTGAATATTTCATTTTAACATCTTCAAATTCAACTGAATAATAAAAAAAAACTTTGGTCTCCTTCTCAAGATCCTAAATCTATTTTTAACATGTGGCCACTGTCTTTTATCATAGCATCTCATGCATTTTACATATTTACTGTAGTACTGACCATTTGCCAAACCATACACTAAGTACTGGCAAAACATGTTCCATATACTATTTGTCTCATGAAGATCTTTCCTATAAATACAAGTTTTTTCTTCCTAAATCTTCACTGTTTTTCCCATAAAATTCTTTATTTTGTTACCTCATTTAACCATAATGATACCATAAATAATTCATCATCTAGGTAGAACTCATTAAACCACGTCCTCATGCTTCAGAGAAAGTAGGGCATTGACTAGCATAATTTAATTCTTATTCTAAAATCCACACTCTATATCATCAAACTGCAAAGGGAGAAATCAGCATTCATGTTCAGATGTTCTGTAGCTTTGCTGAGCATTGATCATGAAACAAGGTTAAATAATCAACTATCATAATTGCAAACTGAGTCTACCAGAAGCAGAGAGAGGCAGTACCATTCAATAAATATATATGAAGCAGGTTAGTGAGCAAAACTTGACGTTCATAGTGTTATAAAGAAAACACTGAAAAATATAACATATACCCTGCCTCTCAAAATAGATTACAATCCTTTAGTAGAATGAGAAATGATGTAAGCCAGCTTGGATAAATTCTGTAAAAGTAAAAACAGTAAGTGAATTAAGGGTTCAAAGGAGGAAGCAAATACATCTACTAAAGGCCAAGAGAGCAGAATTCATCACCAATGTGGTTCATCACCAATGTGGGACTTGGAGGCACTGGTTCTAGATTCAACTCTTATAATGCAATCTTACACAAAGACAAAAAGCAGGATTTTTATGTGGAACATCCTCGTACGATGTTGGAAACTTGTCTTTAAAAATAAACATGTAGTCAAACAAACCAGTAAGCTGAATTTGGCATGCTGATGGCTTGTGCTGTCTCTGGAGCACAGCCGAGGAACTGTATCTGGAAGGGCTATAAGAAAAGGCAGAACATGACTTGGGTTCAGAGCACAGAAAGCTGTTGCATTTAGGATATTATCCTTAATAGAGGATGAAATGGGTACAATGAGTAGTTGTCAACAGAGGCATGAAATAAAGTAACTAAAACAATGCTTAAGAAATCCGAATTTAACAGCAGAATGTGTATTGTATTGGAAGACTGAATTGAAAGGGAAGAAATCAATTTGGAGGCTATGGCAACAGACTAACAGGAGTGTGATCCAGGGAGACAGGCATGGTGGCTAGAATGTAGAAATACATGTGCCATTCACAACATACTTCTCATGTTAACCCTTTCTTCCTAATATAATACAATTTTATAGGAAAATCCATTGTTTGGGGAAGCAATCTAGTCTCGATTAAATAAAATTATGGTGTGTGCCTGTTAAAATTTCAATTTTGGATTTCCCTCTTACTAAATGTGCAACTTGTGGAAATTAACCAAATCTCCCTCTGTGGCCATTTCTTACAATGGAGCTAGTATCTTCCATATGTATATATATGTATGTTTGGGATTGGCTCCAGACTCAACTCTGATGATCTGATTTTATACAGGGCTGGAAATCAGAACACACACTCACACACAAGTCCCTGGCACAAAGTAGGCATTATGATACTTAAAATAACACTAAATCTTATCACATCATAAATGTTCACTATATTGAAATAAATTTCTTATGGGCTTAATTCCCTGTCCCAAGATATTTGAAAAAAGGAGATGACATAGAGACATTAAGGAGGAAGAGCTAAGACAGCTTTATTCTCCAACCTAGTTTCTTTTATTGTCCTTTATATCTGAAATATTTAACCCTCTCCTCTCTCAGGTACCCTGAGCCCAGGACTAAGGAAGCCATCATGTCTGTTTGCTATGTAGCCATTGTCCCTATAGGCATTTGCAACTCAATGTCCAGTTTGGGATTGGAAAATCTTACATGAGTTTTCATTGAATATGCAACTGCATTCATAGCTGGTGTGTACAGCCAGCAGAGTCAAGCAACCTGGGCATACAGAGAGGTAAATCAGACCCTCAACTTTTGTACTGTCTCATAAACAAGACAATTCTAGAAAATTTTAAGAATAGATGCTATGTGTTACAATTAGCAATTTTAGCCATAAGTAATTATAATTCCAGTAGGTCTTTAAAATGAGTCACGAGGAGACAACGGCTACACTGGCTGAACATTAATGAAATAATTTGTTGTCCTCCTCCCCACACATATTTTCCTTCTGTTGTATTCCATGTGAAAGATAAAATGCCTGCCAAAACCCACAACTTTTGCTTTGACATAACGCTGTTGAGTTGCTTGGACAAGAACAAACCACAAAACCAACTAACAGGTTCAGTTGCTTACACAGCCACGCCTGGTTCAAAGAAACTTGACTCATCCTTTATGAAACTTGATTCATCTCAGCATCAATATCTGGAGAGCTCCTTATCTCCCAAATGCCCCAGCAACTTTACAGATTCTGTCTTGTGCTGAAACAGGCATTCTCTTCCTATCATATTTAAAACTGCTATCTCACCTTCAGAATTTCACATTATACAATTCTAATACCGATCAGTGGTTTAGAAGAAAAATATTCCCACTTTAATTATAACCAGAATTTTTACACATAACCTATTTGTTAAATTTCATTGAGTTTAGTAGAGTATTAAACTGTAAAATCTTGACTCTTTTAAGTAAATGGCAGCTTTTTAACATCTATATTACAAGAAAATTTGGGGACCAAAAATGGAGCAATTACTATTTTAATATAGGTAGTTCCCCTTCAAATTTTTGACTGTCATGAATTTTTCACTCCATCTTGATGTTGTAGGTGTCCAGATAGAGCACAAGGCACTGAGGAACATTCCTAGAATAATATAAACAGTACTATGCAAACAATGCAAAATGAAAAGAATAAGGAAAAACTACAGTAGTAGATACTGAAATAATTTGTTTACAGGATGGATAATCTTGGTACTTCTATAGATACTGAAGGAATAAAAGAATTATGTTAGAAAGCACTTAACCAGGGGCTGAAGTGGTGGCTCAATGGTTACAGTGCTTGCCTGGCATGCACAAGGACGTAAGTTCGAAAACCAGGGCCATACAAACAATGAAGTGTTGGAGCAATGAAACCTGGATGAAAAATTAAATAAAATTGATTCTGTCTTTCTCTCTCTCTCTCACCGTCCCTATCACTTAAAAAAAGAAAAGAAAAAGAGAGGAAAAGAAAGCACTTAACCAGAAGAGTGCTGAAAAGACTCTAATTCTGCTTCTTGGCGAGGAGGAGTGATAACCTGTCTCACATTAAACATCTTTAAATTACCCTAAAGTTAAGAATGGTAAAGCTGAGCTACTTTTTTTGCAGCAATTCTGTTTCAGAAAAAACGAATATCAAAACCATGTTCTGATAAATGAGACTTTTTTTTTTCAAGTTTATGTGTACTATCCTCATACACCTCCAAAATAATTCAAGCAAAAGTAACAAAATAATGTGGAAATAATTTGGAACTTTGAAGATCTGGGTTCTACTACTGGATCTCTGCCTATTGTTGCATGGTCTTAGCTTATCCCTTACATTTTCCAGTTTCAGTTCCATCCACTAGACCAAATGAAAAACAAAAAACAAGATCAAAAGATAAAACCTCAAAGGAAAGAATCAAGTGATACACTTTTATGTGTCAGGAACTCCGTTAGGTATTGAGAATATAAAGAATCAAGTTGATTCTTTATATTCTCAATACCTAACGGAGTTCCTGACACATAAAAGATATCTAAAAAGTGTATATTAAAAAAGAAATTTATGAAATGGCCATGAAATCACTTGTTTTATAATGATTACAAAGATCAATGAAAGCAGTCAAATACAATGATTTTTAAATATATAACTTTCATGTCTATCTATATAAAGATATATAAAATATTTCATTAGTGTCTTATAATTAACAAAAGATAATTTGTGTCTTGTACAATTTTGTGAGTAGTCTTTTTTTTCTTGAATATCCTCTCAGTACATTTGTGTATTTATATATTTAAATATATAATATGTATTATAAATATATGTATGAAATTCAACTTACATAAGCTTTCATGTCCTCACTTGTAAATTAAAGCATTGCGCTAATTACTTCCAATAAACTCTACCAGTTATAACTTTTATGGTCAACTAATCTATGATCAAGAATTTACATAACTATTAAATACATTTAGTATATAAATATCAGAGAAAATATTACGTGTTATAATTTCTTTGTATCTAAATGATTTTTCTAGTAAACGTAAAGGATAGAAGGCTCTTTTATCTCACAGAATACTTGGCTTATTGTAACAGAAAAAAATTATAATAAACCCATCA
>PVKS010006010.1:0-81149 GCA_004027875.1 Aplodontia rufa
TGCTCCAACTCTTCATTGTGTATATGGTTCTGGGGTACAAACTCGCATGCTTGTACATGCAAGTGCTGTAACCACTGGAGACACAGCTCCAGCTCCCTTGAATATGGCTTGCTAGAACCTTAGTAAGGATTTTTGCATCAATGTTCATCAGGGATATTGGTCTGGAGTTTAATTTTTTTGATGCTTCTTTATTGGGTTTTGGTATCAGAGTTATGGTTGGTTCATAAAATGTGTTTGGGAGAGTTCCCTCCTTTTCAGTTTCTTGGAATAGCTTAATAAGGAGCTAACTCCTCTTCATAGGTGTGGTGAAGCTCAGCAGGGAATCTCTCAGGTCCTGGGCTTTTCTTTTTTTGTAAGGCTGTTAATTGCTATATGGATTTCAGTGCCTGTTATTGGACTTTTTAGGATTTCAGTTTTATCCTGTGTCATTTTGGGGATGTTGATTGTGTCTAGAAATCTGTCCATGTCTTCCAAATGATCTAATTTAGAGGAGTATAGTTTTTCAAAATATGTTCTGATAATTTGTTGGATTTCTGTGAGTTCATTGGTGATCAACTCACTTTTTGTTGGTGATTTTGCTGATTTGCTTTGATTCTCTCCCTCTGTTAATGAGATTAACTAGGGGTCTGTCAATTTTATTTTTTTCAAAGAATTGGCTCTTTATTTAAAAAGATTCTTTTTATAGTTTTTTGTTTTCAATTTCATTAATTTCAGCTCTGATTTTGGTTTTTTCCTGAATTCTGCTGGCTTTGGGCTTTGATTGTTCTTCCTTTTGTAGGGATTTGAGGTGGAGCAGGGGCATGGGTTATTGATGTGGCTTGAAGGAAGAATTCAAGTTGCTGAGAGAATGGAGGCTTTTTGCCGTATTTCTATAGTCATCCGGACTGAAGGCCAGGGGTAGAGAGAAAGAGAAGACCCAGCTGGATGCCAGCATATTTACAGGGGCAATGAAAGGACAGTAGGATCTCATAGCATGGACCTCAGAGGAAGAAGGAATTTTCTAGGAGGGAGAGGATAGTGGCAACGGGAGTAAAGAAGATGCTGGCTGAACATTCTGTTCTCAGAGACATGGGTGGGGAGAGTGAGAAGGGACAGAATGCACTGAGAGGGCTGGTGTCGGGGTCAGGTGGAGTGTCATTAGTGGGTCTCCAGGCTTCAAAAGGAGGTGGAGGCTCAGAAGAGGTTAAGACTGTGTGAACATTTGTTGCTAAAGTCTGCAATTTCAAAGGAGGAGAGAGGGAGAGAGAAGAGGTTATGTGAGATACAACGTCAGATGGGAGATTCAGAGAGGAGGAAATGGAGATTTGGAAGGTAATGGATAGAAGGAAGGCTTGGCCTTTGAGTGGAACCCAAAGTAAATGGGAGAGAAATGCTAGACTTAGACCTGTGTCTTTTAGAGGAGGATGAACCCAGAGCTATTGGTCTTAAAAGTTTCAGTTTGGTGATTTGATAACAGATGAAAGAGTTGAGATTCAGATAAGAACTGGATGCTGAGCACACGAGAGGCTGCTGGCCTTTCAAAAGAAGTCTTCACTAGTCTCATGCCGGCAGAGTGAAGCGTTTTCTGGAAAGTTGGGGATTGAACCCAGGGCCCAACACATGCTAGGCTAGTACTCTACCACTGAGCTATACCTACAGCAACCTTTTTTTTAATCTAAAGAACCATCAATACAGGAAACTGTCCTTCTGCTTACTTGAATTCTAAGTTTTGACTTATGTTGTACTGATCTCCAGCAAGTAATTAACTTCTCTGAGCCATTTGTAGGTTAGGAATTGGACTATTGACATGTAAGGTTTATATGGAGATGTGATTCTGGGGGAGTGGGAAGGCTATATTGATTTTAGTTGGATTGAAGAAGGAATAACCTATTTTTGAGTCTTTTATGGAAGTTTTTTTTTTTCCCTGCTACAGGTCAATGTTTAGTTTGGGTCCAGTGTTCTTCTCCAAACTGTGGGAAATGGAGGCGTTTGTGTGTGAACATTGATCCTTCAGTTCTCCCAGATGATTGGTCCTGTGAACAGAATACAGGTAGAAGAGTGGAATTTTTTTTTCAGGTTTTATTGTTCCTGACTTTCTTTCCTGGCGTGTATACCTTAGATTAAATATGACATGGGTGTATTTAGTACTTAACAGATCCTTGTAGTGACTGGGAGGAAGGAACTCTCTGCTTGATGGAGATGAATATGGGCATAAAAAGTGGGAGGAAGACACCTGAAGAGTTATGTGCAGGAAAGTCCTGGAATTCTCAATGAATGTACTGAGAGAATTCCATTTGCATCAGCATTGGTCTTATCCTGTCAGTTCTGATTAAAATATTGGTACTGAGTTTGTAGATGAGAAGGAGTATGGGATTTATGGGGAAAAGGAGGTGAGAAAGACCCAGTGAGCTTAGAATTCTAGAATATTTGAAACTACTTGGAAGAAATTATGATGATCTTGTCCAGCTCATTTAATTTATAAAAAAGTAAACAGAGTATCAGAGAAATTATCCTTATGCTACACCATGGGTTGTAAACAGGAGTTTAGAATATCTGTAGAGTATCAGGAGGAAGCACTCCTGCTTCTCCTGACTCAGGCTGTACTTCTTCCATGGGTTTCTCTCTGTTATCCTCCAGGTACCTGCTGCCTACACCACTTCTTGTTTTCTCACAGACTGCAACCAGATTTTTATCTTATGAGTCTCTTCCTGTCCCTTCATACCTTCTCTTTTTTGGCAGACTTGGATTATAATCGCTGTGATATTCCTGAGGAGGTCTGGACAGGGCGTGAGAGTGATGTGGCCTATGCCTCCTATGTCCCAGGATCCATCATCTGGGCCAAGCAATATGGTTACCCCTGGTAGGACACCATGATAAAGCGAGAGTGTCCATCCTGAACTTGGGTGTAGGGAGGGAAAGAAATGGAGAACATTTGTGATGGAAGTAGTACTTGCCTTAGAAAGAACATGAGGTGAGGGAGAAGACAAAGTATGAAGCTTGGAGTTTTTGAAAGAGCATGTTTTCTTGAGGTTCCAGAGTAAAAAGCTACCATGGCTAGGTAGAAAATGGAGAGGGGGATCTAAGGCATATTTATTTATTTAAAGAGAGAGAGAGAAAGAAAGAGAGAATCAGTTCCATTTATTTATTCATCTGGCCTTTGTTTCATAGATACTTAGTTGTGTATGTGGTGCTGGGGTTTGAACCCGGGTCCTCACACATGCCAGGCAAGTACTGCAACCGCTGAGCCACTGCACCAGCCCCCAGTGCATTTTAAAATATTGAGTGTGAGAGCATACAAAGTAAAGAGAATAAGGAAGAGTAGGATAAAACTCCTTCTCTTGCATTCCCTATACATACCTCTCTTCTTCAGGTGGCCAGGCATGGTAGAATCTGATCCTGACTTGGGGGAATATTTTCTTTTCGCTTCTCATCTCGAGACTCTGCCGGTGAGTTTCCTGGTTCAGGTTAAAGTAATGAACAGACACTTTCTAAAAGATGTTTAGAGTTAGAAACATAGATGTAGCCAGCAGATATAAGTGGAAATAGACACTTTGAATCAGAGTGAGAAATACCGAGGTAAATACTCATCCATAGAAACAAACTTGTGTCTAATTAAATCTTTATCCAATAATAGGGAATTTATGGTTTTAATAAATATGCTTGGGCTAGGAATCCTGAGGTCAGAATGGGAGAAGAGTGGGATGAAATGGGTTAGGGGATTCAGGCTTCAGGGAGCATATGGCAATGGCATGGCCCAGCACCGCCTTTGTGAGTCCCTGTACGTTTCTCTACTGCTTCGGGCAAAAGGAGAAAATCAGAGAGAAGGACAGGAGCCAAAACAGGACTATCTTTTATTGCAGTCTAAGTACCATGTGACATTTTTTGGAGAAACAGTTTCTCGTGCTTGGATCCCAGTCAACATGCTAAAGAATTTCCAAGAGCTGTCTCTGGAGCTAGCAGGAGTGGTGAGCAAACCTTGGGGGTCTGTTGTGATACAATAACTGGAAGACAAAATCTTCCCTGTATTAATCGTGATCCACTCCCAGGGGAAACTGTCTGGAGATAGTCTCTTGTCTGACCAGTCTTGCCAAGGGTGAATTTATTCATGAGGGATTCTTGATTCTACCAGGGTTGCAGTAGGGTAATGATTTTTTCAGTCTTCCCTGCTTGCATATAGGGGATCTTCCTGAAGATGAAGGTTTTCTACAGTTGAGGCAGGTTAGGAGTGGTAGACACAAGGCCTACATTAATTTAGGATTCACAATTCTTAGCACTATGGACATTTTGGACTAGATAATCCTTTATTGGGGGGGCATTATAGGATACTTAGTAACAACCCTAAGTTCTTCTGGCATCTACTCCTGCCCCTACCCTTGCCCTTTATTCCTAGTTATGACAACCAAAAAAAATTGTCTGCAGCCATTTCTGAAATGTCTCTGGGATACCAAGCTATCCTAGGTTAAGAAGTACTGAATTAAGTATATAATATTTCCTCCCTGTAGTCACCTTGGGTTCAACAGCCTTAAGATGAGCAGAGTCATAGCAACTTGTTTCCTTAGAAAAGGAAACAATTAAATCAAACAATTCTGTGTGAAGAAACTTGTGAGCTTTCTTGAACTTTTATTTTTTAAATTCTTATTAGATTCACTTTGGAGAGGATGCCAAAATGTTGTGAGAGTTTTATTAGGAGGAAGAGGAGTGCTGTGTCTGAGATCCAGAGATGGAGAATAGAGGCATATCATATCAATACTTGGGAACAAATGTAGTTAAAATAATGTCTGGTGGGTGGCAATATCATGGGGTCACTTCTCTAAGATTTATTATTGACTGATCTTAAAGGCAGTATTTATCATTAACTGTAATCTTCCATTTCAGAAAAAGTGCAGGAACAAAGACTACAGCCAGAAACTGGTGGCAGCTATCATGATGGCTCAGAAAGCAGAACAGATCAGCATTCAGGTGGGATAGTGTTTAGATCACATACTCGCTTCTCTTTGGGACTTGGACACAAAGCAAACAATACTCGTCACTGCAGAAAACTGGTTGTCCTTCCCCATTCCACAATTGTTGCCTTAGAACTGCTCTTCTGAGGCCAGATTCCCTTGACTCTTTAAGTCATCTGTTCCATTCTCTGCCTTTGGACAAGTGTGATCTTCTCTTAGCCCAAAGAGAGACAGTTTGTGGTAGGGGGCATCCTACTTCCCCATTTAACTTCCAGTCTCAGATATATGTTTCCTAACCTCTCCTTTTTAATTTTTTTATTTTTGAATAACCTTACAAGATTTTAACAAAATAATATAAAATGTGTATATATTCTGGATATTGCAATTACCCCCAGGAGTGCCACCCCCAATTACCCTCCCTTATCCCACCCTTCCCCTTCCCACTATATCTCTAAAAAAAGTATTAGGTTGTAAAGCATTACATCTTATCTGGATTTAACACATGCTAATAGACCAACTTTCTCATTGTCTAGGGTCTAGTCCCCACCTCCACAGATGAGTGGAGACAATCGACCCTTAGATATATCCTAACCTCTCTTTTAATCTAAGCTTTTACTCTCAGATTCTGCCAGTAGGGGGCGAGGGTGGAGTTGAGAATGACAAACTGAATTTCTCTTTTCCTTTTACTATTTGAATTATGAATAAAGTGGAAAAAGAGATAATAATTAATATGCATAAAAGTTCAAAAATCTCCATAGGTCTAATGTGATATTTCAAGTCAAAATGATATGGAAAATAAATACAAATTTTGTCAAACTGAAATTTATAAGAGAGAGGGCAAAGGCCCCCTTGGGAGGGTAGTAGATGATGCTTTGTGTCTTGGTTCCCTCAGGAGCGGGTCAACTTGTTTGGTTTCTGGAGCCGTTACAGTGGATCTGACAGCAGGGATGGAAAAGGTAGAAGTGGAGGGATTCTTCCATGAAAGTAGTAGCTCAAGCGTTTCTTTGTTTTGTATTTCCTGTTATCACCTGGTTCTGGGTTCTGTAATGGGGAGGTTATGAATTTCATTGATCCAGTATTCAGGATGGATGGAAAGATGGGTGGAGAGAGGAATGAGGGAAAAGTGGGTGCGAAGAGAGGGTGATAGTGGTGGGCTTTGAATAGGGTGGAATCATGATAATTGGGGAACTATTTTTAAAAAAAAATTTTAGAGAGGGACAGTGAGAGAGAAAGATAATCAATTTTATTTAGTTTTTTAATGTGGATTTCAATGCTCCACGGGAACTAATTTTATGGGAAAAATGTCACTTGGACATGGAAGGCAGAATTAGAAGATGGATTCCCTGGCATTGGCTCCATTAATTCGTCAGCCGTTTTTTTTTTTTCAATAAATTATTTAGTTTTTCCTTCCTTTTCTTGTTTTAGATTTAATGCTGTCTGGGGCTAATAGCCCAGAGTCCTGCTTGGAGAATGAAGAAGAGGAGGAATCAGAGATAGAGCAGGAGAAAGAAGAGAAAATGGTAAGATTAACTTTAAATACTGGTTAGATCAGGGGGCTGGAGTGGTGGCTCAATGGTTTTGGTGCTTGCCCAGGTTGCACAAGTACGTTAGTTCAAACCCCAGCACCAGGTACACAACGAAAGCTACATGAAAAACTAAATAAAATTGTCTCTCTCTCTCTTTCTTTCTCTCTCTCTCTCTCACCGTCCTTCTCTCTTTATATATATTAATTATATTAATTAATTACATATATATATATATATTAGATCAAGATCTTGGATTTGCCTTGTAGGAGAGTCCTGTAAGGGTCTGGTTATCATGGGTTTATATTCGCTATGAACTGTCCTGTTCCTGCCTCAGGGAAGCCTTGACTGATTAGTCTTATGTCTTAGCAGTCTCCACAGAGGGAGGTTCCTCCTCATTCTCTGAATTTCTCATATCTCTAAAGACATTTTTTTTTTTTGGTACTAGGGATTGAACCCAGGCGTGCTTAACCACTGAGCCACATCCCCAGCCCGGCTCTAGGACATTTTTTTTTTTTAAAAGAGAGAATCAATTTTATTTAGTTTGTTTTTTTCATGTGGCTTTTGTTGCTCCGACACCTTTGTTGTGTATATCATGCTGAAGTTCAAGCCTACTTCCTCGTGTCTGCCAGGAAAGCTCTGTAACCACAGAGCCACCACCACTCCAGCCCCTAGGACATTCTCTTTTGATTATAATCTCAGTACTTACCACATTTCTGTGGTCCTTCCTGGAGCAATTTGAGAGTTAATTTTTTAAATCTGTTTTTTGTTTTCCTCCACGTAGTTGTGTATGTGGTGCGTGCTAGGGGTCAAACCTGGATCCTTGCACATGCCAGGCAATTGCTATACTGCCGAGCCACCTCTCCAACCCCCTTCCTGGAGCAGTTTGAAAGAATAGCAGACTGCTTCTCTCTACTTTCCTCTGCTATGTGGACCTTTAGGATATTTATTCACTCACTCATTTAATGAGTATCTCTTGTCAATGAATATGAAATACAGGTTTTTCACTTTTTCTTTTAAATTTTTAATTTAGCAACTTTTATCATCAACTAGCTTTACCCCCTTCTTTTGTGTGTTAAAACACACATTGCATTGATTAATACCAAACAGAATGGGAAGATGACCATACATTTTCTCTGTGCTACCATAGATTAAACAGTGTTAGACTCTGTAGCATCCCTGTCTATGAAAAGTTATGTGAGGGCTGGAGTGGTGGCTCAGTGGTTGGAGCACTTGCCTGGTAATGCACGAGGACCTAGGTTCAAATCCCAGCACCACATGCACAACTAAGTGTTGGAGAAACAAAGGCCAGATGAAAAAATCAAGTTGATTTTCTCTTTCCTCTCTATCTCTCTCTCACTCTCCCCCCTCTCTCTTAAAAAAAAGTTATGTGACTCAATTTATCTTTTTTTTTTGTCCTGTCCACAGGATCCAACTTTGCCTGATCCCAAGTCAACCAAAATATATTCAAAAAAGCCCAAAACAAGAGGTAAGCAAGCCAGCAGGAAAGTGGACATGTCCCACAGTGAAGTCAGGGGAGAAGCAGGGAGGGTCAGGTGTCTGCAGGTAGCTGGATCCAGCTGACTGTCCCAGCTTCAGGTTCTGAAAGCAGGCAGGACTAGCTGATAGTGTGAGGGAAGAACCTGTAGCCCCCTCATTTCTTTCCTTTATAAAATGATAAAGATGGAAGGTTTTAAATTCTTAGCTAAAAAGGATGGCTTCCTGGAGAAGGCAGACCCTCAAGAGTACACTGAAGAGGAGGCAAAAATACAGGGCTGAAAAAAAATCCACGGGGACCTGGAACCCACTGAGAGAGCTCTCTAGTTTGAGAATGAACAGACGTGGAGCAGGGCAGAGACTAAATGTGGGGAGACCCTCTGCCCTTTCCAAGCTGTCATCGAGAGAGAAATTAATGTCCTTGATGTTTTAGGGGTTGGGGGTAATGCAGGCTCGGCAGATGGACAAGACAGGACCCTAAAAAAGAAGAAGATAGTGAAGAGACCTCTAGGCCGTGAATCCACAGTGCCTCCTGCACCCATAATGGGAGGGAAAGAAGGGCAAAGGAGTTCAGATCTGGATCAACCAGGTAAGGCTCAAGGTCTAAAAAACCATGGGAAACGAGAACCACATCTCTATATCCCTTCCTCGATCATTTCTCAGCAATTTTACAGCTTTTCCTCATATTAAAGAAGGAATGAAAATCAGAATGAAAGAACATGTCTCACATTGTCCCCAGCACACACTGTGGAAACCTGATAGGATTTTGAGTTGATTGATTCCAGCAATGGGAGAATGGAAGGGAGAAGAGAATGTTTATTATTACTGTAGCCTGGCTGGATAGGTATTTCCCTGCTTGTTCCTTCTAATTCTCTCCATGGCTTTATGACTGAATATGTGACATTTTAAATACAGGGTAGCTGAGACTCAAAGACTTTAAAATTTGTTTAAGACCCATTTTGAGCACATGGCTCTCCATGGCTTGAAAATGAGTCTTGAATTCTGATTCTTTCTGATCCCAAAGCCCATATCATATTGAGATCTTTTCCAGATACCTTTTTTTTTTGCATAGGAATTTAGGATTTTACTTGTAAAATGTCAGCATAGACTTGTCTAAGAGGACTCTCAACTTTGTCCCCTTTTCATTTAGGCCCCAAGAAAAAATTTCAAGTTCCCCAAAGCAAGGCCTCAGCAACCAAGTTTTCTCAGGAAAAACAAGTTACAATAATGCCAAAGAGCCTGACCCCATCAGCTGATCACGGGGCCTGTCCCTTGGTAGGGAAAGAATGGCCTGGCCCCCAGGAGCCACAGGCTGGCAGTATGCCTACTGAAGATGAAGCTTCCAGTGACCTGGACCTGGAGCAACTCATGGAAGATATTGAAGGAGAGGCCAAGGAGCAAGGGGAGCCACAGCACAGAGAGGATGCAGAGGGGTTCCCTGTGGTCTTCTTTGAAGAGTAGTCCTGTGCTCACACCATACTGTTCTCTAGATTAGTGGAGGAATCTCAGGGAGTTCCTGAGCAGTTGATAATTGGCTATAAAGTTCAAGTTAGCTGTATCGTTTATATGTTAATAAAGCTGGTTACTGATGTGATTGGTTTGGTTTCTAAGCAGTGCTTCATTTTGGCTTCTTTCCCCCTCCCTCTGTCACCATGGCACATCAGTGCCTCTTGTGGGTGGCCTGCACATCATAGGGAGCTGGGGAAGGCAGTGAGACCTGAGTCCTTGTAGCACCTCCAGAAGGGAGGTCTAGGTTCGAATCCTGCTCAGCAACTTCTAGCTAGCTCTGTGGCCTTGGACAAGCACTTTAACTATCTGTTTTCATGTCTCAAATGGGCACACCATCCAGGTAGGATTGATATGTTTCCATGAGGTAATGGAAAACACTCAGGACACACTAGTGATTATGATGAGGGGAGATGATGGTTAGATCAGGAGTAGACCTTGGGTTCTGTGGTGGCTACCAGTGTTTGGGAATTTGCTTTTCCTGGCCTGAGATAGTCACTGGGAAAAAAAATACTAGAGGAGGGGGTTTGGGTATGAGTTTTCTATTAGCATTCATTGTTGGTGGGAAGGACAGAAGTTGAAGATGGCATTTTTTTCCTTAGATGCATTTAGGCAAATTCTGTGGGTACATTTGTTTTTGTGGGCAAGGGCTAGGAAGTTGAAGACGGAACTGGAGTAGATGGCTGTTTCAGTTTCCTTGCGACCTTCAAGCTTCCTGATTTCTGAGTTGTCTGTATCTAGCCTTGGTTATTATTGGGAACTGATAATTCCCATCAGAAGCAAAAAGGTCATCATTCAGTCCCATTCCGGGCCTTTGGGACAGAGTACAGAGTGTTTTCTGGGGGGTCCCCATGGAGAGAGTGGTGGGGAGCTGCTCCTGGCAAGGTCGAGTTGGAGAGGGTGAGGGAGGCATAGACAATGTCATCCTAGGAAAGGAACAAGAGGGGGATGTTAGAGAGTAGCGGTGGAACTGCTGCTATCCTACAGCAGAAGCCTACATCTAGGTGCCCTGCCCAAACCACAGGCCCTCCATTCCTTGCATGTCACCTTCTCCAACCTCTCCTTACCTCTTTCAGGGCTTAGTTTGAGCTGCTTACCTCTGATCTCACTTTCAGGTCTATATGTTGTCCTAGGGAGAGAAAAATCAAGGCATGCTGAGGGCAGCTGATGTGGCGGCAGGGTGGACAGATGACAGGGGCTGTAGCATTCAGGTTATCTGCTAGGTCAGGGGCAGGTCCCATGGGAGATATGAAATGAAGAATAGGAAGCACGAGAGCACAGAGAGGGTGCATCTGAAGGTAGGGGTTTTTCGGGGAAGAAGGAAAGGCCAAGGGTGGAGGTGGGGATGGTGGTGGTAGAACTTACCTTTATACCCAACGTTCTCATATTTCTCCTCAGTGTCTGGGAAGAGTTCAC
This sequence comes from Aplodontia rufa, assembly GCA_004027875.1. Taxonomy (NCBI): domain Eukaryota; kingdom Metazoa; phylum Chordata; class Mammalia; order Rodentia; family Aplodontiidae; genus Aplodontia; species Aplodontia rufa. Next base: position 10,865 of record PVKS010006010.1, read on the forward strand.
TGCATGGGGACAAAAGGTTGAGAACTAGGTTAGAAGCGTGGCAGAAAAGAGTCAAGATATGTTGAGGGCTCGTTCTCTTTGAGGGACTCTGCAACCTGCCCTGGCCCCCTCAAGGTGAATGTGATTGGTGTTATGCCCCCTAGAAGGAGGCGGCCTTGAAAAGGAATTAGAGGTGGGGTAGCCTGGAAGAGGTCTTAGCACTAACCGAAAGTGGGTGATTTTCTAGGGAAGCTGCTTGTATTTGGGGGACCTGAAGAGGAGAAATGGAGAGGGTCAGCTCTGCTTTCTCTCTGTTGGCCCTGCCATGGCTAAAATTTGGAGAAGAAAACATTGAGTTAATTTCAGGATCTCTGGGCAGGGGCTCAGGATGGGTTCTTGGAAGGAGAAGGGACCTGGGACATGGAGAGGAGCATCTGGGCAGGGACAGAAGGAAGGGAGGGAGGCTTTGAGTGGGAAAAGTATGGTAACAGCTAGAAAGGGCAGAAAAGGAAGGAGAAGTGAGAGGATGAAGAGGAAAGGACGAGAAAGGTGTGAGCTGGAGGCAGAGGAGACCCGGAAGTTCATGGTGCATTCATCAGGGGAAAGGACAGACTGCACAGAGAGCAAGAAGGAGGAGAAGGTCTGGGGGAGTTGGATATGTTCAGGAAGGACATGGTCAAGGCTGTCAGGAGAGCAGACACAAGCTGCAACTTGGAAACTGGGAGGAGGGAAGGGAAGCGGATCCAGGAGAAAGGCTGGAGGGAGCAGATCTGAAGAGGAGAGTCTCTGAAAGTCACTCTTGTCTTTATTAGGGGATGAAGCCTGCGGAGGTGAAGAGCCTGGTCTGTTGGAGGACAAAGGAGGACCGGGACAGGGTGAAGCAGGGATGGGAAAGTGGCTGTGACAGGTACTTTGTGTGGTTTTTCTGAAGAGACTTCCCAAACCAGCACCTCTCCCCCTACCCGCCCCCTTGGGAGGACGAACACTCACCTGGCTGGGCCTTGGGCTTTGGTAGACTGACCTGTAGGAGGACCAATCGTGTCAGTGTGACATCCGTGGTGATCCTTCTCAGCTGTGTCCTATGCTCAGTCTTTTGAGGGACCAGGGCAGCAGAGAAGGTCTTCCCCAACAGTCAGGGAGAGGCCCCAGACTCAGCTGGCGTGCTGCAGTGAGCCCTCACTCTTACTGTCCTGGACAGCAGATCCTAAGACAAGGTCTTCTGGGCCCATTGCCCCGTTATCCCTGCCCTGTTTCCAAACTTTACTTCCTTCTTTCCCTTTGAATTTCCTGCCCACCCCTACCTTTCTCCTTGCCCTCCTCTGAAGTTACCCCCACTGTTCTTTCCTTCCCCTACCCTCACAAGAATAGCTTCTAATACTTTCAGTGCTGGCTGCATCTGCCCTTGATGATTTAGCCTCAGGGTTGGAATTGTGTTCAAGGTTTCTGCTGCTACTGTGGACCATTCCCCTCTTAACTCTCAGCCGGTCCTCTTCCTCTTTCCCTTTTGAATGGTCTTGGCACTCTTGCTGAAGATCATTTGACTTCAAGCATTTATTCCTGGGCTGTTTTGTTTTTGTGACTGTGTTTATGCCAGTACCAGGCTGTTTTGAATACAGAGATTTGCATTACATTTTAAAATCCAGAAGTGTGAGTCTTTCACACTTAGCTTTTTGGTGAGTTTTTTGAAATTCCAATTTTAGGTTGAATTTTTCATTTCAGAAAGAAATGTCATTGGGATTTTGATAGGAGTTGCATTGAATCTATAGTTACCTTTGGGTAATATGGGCATCTTAACATTAATTCTTTAGTTCATGATTATGAGATGTCTTTCCAATTTTTTGTGCCTTTTTTGATTTCTTTTCACAATATTTTGTACTTTGTTTCTAGTGTACAAGTTTTTCCTAAGTATTTTATTTTTTTATTTTAAAATAAATGGAATTTTGATCTTAATTTCTCTTTTGAATTATTCATTGTAAGTGTATGGAAATGATTTCTGTGTGTTGATTTTTAATCCTGCAACTTTGTTGAATTCATTCTTTAGTTTTAGCAGTGTGTGTGTGTGTGTGTGTGTGTCCTTAGTTTTTTCAACATACAAGTTCATGTTCCCTGCAAACATAATTCTTCTTTGTCCCAGTTGGATGCCTTTTATTTCTTTTTCTTGCTGAATTGCTCTGGTTTGGATTTACAATTCTGTATGGAATAGAAGTAGTGTGAGTGGGCAACCTTACCTTCTTCCTGGTCTTAGAGGCAAAGATTTTAGTCTTTCATCATTGAGTAATTATAGCTGTGCGCTTTCCATTAAGGGCCTATGTTATATTGAGGTTGTTTCCTTCTATTCCTAGCTTTTTGAATTGGTTTTATTATGAAAGAGTATTGAATCTTTTCTAATTCTTTTTCTGTATCAGTTGAGATGATCATGCTATTGTCCTTCCATTCTATTTTTTTAAAAATAGGTAATTACTACTTAGGTTTTTCTTTTTCTTTTTCTTTTTCTTTTTTTTCAGGGCTGAGGACCGAACTCGGGGCCTTGCTCATGGTAGGCAAGTGCTCTGCCACTGAGCTAAATCCCCAACCCCTACTACTTAGTGTTTTATTTTCATTTTAATTGTTTATTTTTTTTTACTACTACTACAATGGTTATATAATAATATTTTTTAAGAGAGAGAGGGTCAGTGAGAGAAAGAGAAAGAGAGAATCAATTTTTATTAATTTTTCCATCTGGCCTTCGGTTCTCTGACATTTAGTTGTGTGTGGTGCTGGGGTTTGAACTTGGGTCCTCGCACATGCCAGGCAAGCGCTTTTAACCACTGAGCCATGGCTCCAGCCCCCATTCTATTTTTTAAAATTGGTTCAACATCATCTTACATAATGAAGGGATTTGTTGCTTTACTTTCATACATGCATACATAATGACAGAGTTGCTTAAACCTGATCCTTGTACAGGATTTCCCTCCCTCTGCCCCAATCCCCCACTCCCTGATCTCATATCTCCTCTGTAATACCTCCATGTAACAGGTATAAAAGACCAGACCCATGTATTTTAATCTTTGAAATTGCTGGATTTATATGTCTAACTGGGTAAATTTGGGCTTCTCATGGGAGTCATGTGTACTCTATAGTATTGAACACCCCCCTTTTCCCTCTCCCTCCTCTCTCCCTTTCTCCTCCCGCTTCCTTGATAGCTAATAGTCCCTACATCTTATGTGTTACTTTAAATTTGGTGGGTCAATTAAATAAACTAGACTTTCATCTTATCTTAGGTTTTACTCTAGCTTCCACATATGAGAGAAAACATTTGACCCTTAAGTCTCTGTGTTTGGCTTGTTTCACTCAGCATGATTTTTTCCATTTCCATCCATTTACCTGTAAAAGCCATGATGTCGTTCTTTGTAACGGCTGAGAGGAACTGCATTGCATATATATATCTCGCAGTTTTTGGACCCATTCATCCAGAAAGGGGCATCTAGGTTGTTTCCATAATTTAGCTATTGTAAATTGAGCTGCTATACCTTCCATTCTATAAATGTAGTGATTTTTTTTCTGCAGCATGGGGATTGAACCAAGGCCTTGTACATGTACACAAGTTTTCTATATCATCAGCCCTTGATTGATTTTTTTTGTTTGTTGAACCATCCTTGCATATCCGGAATAACTCCTACTTGATTGTGGTATATAATCCTTTCAATGTGATGTTGAATTTGGTTTGCTAATATTTTGTCGAGAATTTTGCATCAATATTTATGAAGGATATTGGCCTTTTGCCTTTTTTTTTTGGTGGTCTTTGTTGTGCTTTGGCATTCTGACCTTCTAGAATGAGCTTGGTCCTATTCCAGTTGTCTTTTGTCATTATCCAGCTTTACCTGTTCTTTGACCTCACTGAACTCTTGCCCCTTGGTAATCTACTTTCTTTGAGGTTATCTCAGCTCCCTGCTGAACATTCTCTTTCCATTCGTGTTCTCCTGGCTTGATCTCCTGTGGGCCTCTGACCTGCCACACTTAGCTGACAGATCTCCAGTCCTGGATGTGTCCTATTACAGGGGAATGCTGTTTGTCTACCTAGTGTCCATTCACTTGTCTTTACTCACTTATACAACTTTGGTTTTATCTGGAGTGGTAGTGTGATCCCTTACACATGGATGTGAGAGATAAAATTAAATTGTAGCTAATAAAAAAAAAGTTATAGTTAGCATTTTCAGGAAGGCTCTTTAAAAGAGGGCCAGACAGGAGGATCCTAAGTTCAGGGCCAGCTGTGGCTACTTAGCAAGAACTTGTCTAAAAAAAAAAAAAAAAAAAGGACTAGCGATGTAGTTCAGTGGTAGAGCACCACTGGGTTTAGTCCCCAGTGATGGGAGAAAGAAAAAAAATGGAGGAAGCCAATTGGGCTTATTCTTTTGTTTTTACCTTGGAACTCAGAATTGATGTGATGGAATCCTGGCAGCCATCATGGAGCATGAGGCAACTTTCAGGATACAGAGAGGATAAAGAATGTTAGAGCAGAAACGTAGCTAGGAGCCCAAGTGCCTAAGGAGGGTGGCTGTGCTGTCTGCTTTCATTTCTTTTTTAGATGAGGACAAGTAAGCTGAAACTCCATCTGATTTAAACTGCGGTTACTTCTCATCTGTGCTGGTACAAGCTGATCACAGTTCCTAACCAGCACTAATCCTTAAGGTTTTTAAGCCTAAATAGTTGAATACTGATGGAAGAAAATGACATTCATGTATAATCATGTTTTGACATATCTGTGGTTTCTCATCCTGAACTGAGTTCTTAAATCTCAACTCCTACTTCTTCAGTGACTATGTCCAACTTTCTCTTTAAGTCTGTGGTCATCTTCCTTACCTGCAGGAGATAATCACTATCGATTCAGCTCTATTTAAAAATTTTTTTAAAGAGGGGAGCAAGAGAATCAATTTATTTATTTAGTTTTTCATCAGGATTTTGTTTCTCCAACACTTAGTTGTGTTTGTGGTGCTGGGGTTTGAACCTGAGTCCTTGTGCGTGCCAGCCAAGCACTCAAACTGCTGAGTTACTGCTCCAGCCCTTTATAAAAAATTTTAAAGTTCTTTTTTTTTAAGCTAGTGATAGAGCTCTTGTCTAGCATGGATGAGGCCCTGGGTTCAATCCCCAGCAGTTACGATGTGCTAGATAATGTTATTTTTTTTTTTCTCAAATGGCTGTCCGGGTGTTCTAGCACCATTTATTGAGTTACCCATCTTCTGCTTTGATTAGAAATTCTACCTTTTAATCCATTAATTTTTCACACATATTGGGTTGTATTTTTATTTGCATTTGTTTGGGTTTCCCTTTTCTCCCTGTACTTTAATATCTGATAGGGTACATACATCTACTCTCATGGCAAATTTTCTTTAAAATAATTTCAAATCCATTTTGGAAGTATGTTGAGGTATAAACAATTAACATCTAGCCCTGTGATCTCCTTCGAGCTGTGGGTGCACCTGTCCAAGTCCCTCATGGAGAACTCAGATGCCATACAGACATCTCAGTATAACACACCCCAAGCTAAGCCTGTCATCTTTCCCTCGGAGTGTGAGCTTGCTCTTTTTTGGCCTCATTCACACAAGGTGGAAACATGGTGAATGTTCTCAGATCTCTCGCACGTGCATCCATCCAATGTCAAATCTTAATGGTTTTGCCCCTTAGACTGTCCCAGGACCTGGCCCTTTCCCTCCGTGCTCAGCACCACTGTGTTAGACTGACCCAGCCTGTCCCCTCCTCTAGCCTGCCCTTTGTGTAATGGTGTCTTTACAGCATGGAGCTGACGTGGCCACTTTGCTGCTTCCTGTTGCCTCTGGGATCACAGAAAGTCCCCTTCTCTCATTTCCTGCCTCCTCTATCAGTGCTGAGCTACTTACAATTTTTGAAAGGTTTCTTCTCTCTGGAAGGCCAATGGTTCTCCTCTCCATCACCCTCAGCACTTGCCCGCCTTTTTCTTTTTTATTATTTGAGATATTTTGTGGGTTTTGCTTCCTCTTACAAGTCCTCGCTGACTCCCTGTCTTTCCCCCTACTACAGCTGTTTCTAGATGAGCAATGAATCCTGGAGTCATCTGTCCCCACCTTGCTTCTCCCACCACTGTCATTGAGTTTCTTGAAAAGCAGACTGTGCTTTATCCACTTTGATTCTCTAGTTTCAAACCAGGTTCTTGAAAGTGGGCACAGGCTGAGCAGTATTTCAGTGGTAAGAGTGCTTGCCTGGCATGCACCAGGACCCACATTCAAACCCAAGCACCATATACACAACTAAGTGTCAGAATAACAAAAAACAGTTGAAAAATAAATAAAAACTGATTCTCTCTGGCTTGTGTGCTCTCTCTCTCCTTAAAAAAAAAGAAAGAAAAAAAAAAGAAAGTGAGCACTATACCAATCTTTGCTGAGCTGGGCCAACTTCCTGTTCCTTCTACTCTCTCCTTTCCTCTTCCCAGGGCAAGCACTCCATTCTCCATGAACCAAAAGGTGAGGATTGACAATAAATGACTATGTAAAGGGAAAAAAACTGCATGATCCAATTGTGTGGACAGGGTCTGATGATTCTCAAACTTGATCCCACACAAACCCCACTTGTAGGGCCTGGTAAAATGCAGATTCCCAAACACAGACCTCAGAACAGACCTCAGAATCACCCAGTTTGGAGGCTTGGGCAGAGGACCCATGCTGGACCACTTACCTTTCCTTCTCTTCCACCTGAAGAAGCCTATCAGTCCAAAAATTGTAGTTACGAACACCACAGTGGCCAGTGCCACCCCTACCACAGCTTCCAGACTCAGGGGCAGAGACTCTGGTCTTCTCTTGCGCTCTGTGACCTTGGTGCCAGTTGTGGTGGTGGGACTTCGAGTGGTGGTCTTGACAGCTGGGGAGAGAGGAGAATTAAGCAGATCCTCCACTGGAGCAGTGGGGGCATTCGGGTGGAAGTTTTGCATCTTGTTCTAGTTGGGGGACTAGGGTGGGGGTTCAGCTGTCAGGAGTTCAGATGAGGAGGGAGTAAAAAGGCAAAATGCTAAATGCTGAGCATGCAGATGACCCAGCTTCCATTCTTGACCCTACACCATTACTGACGACGTGTCCTCAGACATTCACTTCATCACCCACAAATAGGAATAAGTAAGTCACAGGCTTAAAATTTCATTATTGCTGTAAATACATGAAGCAGAATATACTGTTTTAATCACATGTAAGCCTCAGGTCAATGGCACTAAGTACCTTCACTTTTCTGTGCAATTATCACCACCATCCAGCTCCAGAATATTATTATTATTATTATTAGTCAGCTGTGGAAAATTTAAACTTTTTAAAATTTTATTCAGAAATTTGTTGAATAATCAATCTTCTGATGAAATAATATAATATATATATATAAATTCTGAAAATTAGATTTATCCCCAAGAGCCCCCCCCAGTTACCCACCCTTATCCCCCCACTTCCTAATACATCTCTACTAATGCCTTAGGTTGTATGTCATTACACCTTTTCCAGATCTAAAACATGAGAATTGACCTCCTTTCTTAATGGCCGGGGTCTAGCTCCAGCCTCCACAGATGAGTGAAGACATTTGAACCTTGGTTCTCTGGGTTATGCTGATTTCACTCAGCATAATTTCTTCCATAGCCATCCATTCACCTCCAAAGGCTGCAATATCATTGTTTCCAATTGCTGAGTAAAATTCCATGGTATATATGTACCACAGTTTTTGGATCCATTCATCCAGTGAGGGACATATGGGTTGTTTCCATAATTTAGCAATTGTAAATTGAGCTGCTATTGAGCTGCTAAATCCCCTGGAAAGATACCCAGGAGAGGAATAGCAGGGTTGTATGGTGGGCTCATCCCTAGTTTTTTTGAGGATTCTCCACACTGCTTTCCAGAGGGGCTGTACCAGTCTGCAGCTCCACCAACAGTGTGTTAGTGTGCCTATCTCTCCACAGCCCCTCCAGCATCTGTTATTGTTTATTTTCTTCATTTTTGCCATTCTGACTGGCATTAGGTGATATCTTAATGTGGTTTTCATTTGCATTTCTCTGATAACTAGTGATTTAGAGCATTTTCTCATGCATTCATTGGCTTGATCAATGTCCTCTATTGAGAAGTTTCTATTTAGCTCTTTATTATTACTTTCTTTTTTTTTTTTAAGAAAGAGGGGACAGTGAGGGGGGAGAGAAAGAAGCAATTTTTATTTCATTTTTCATGTGACTTTCATTCCTCTGACACTTTGTTGTGTACGTGGTGCTGGGATTCGAACTCGCGTACTCACGCATTCGAGGCTAGCACCGTAAGCACTGAGCCACTGCTCCAGCCCCATCCAGACCATGTTCAATTTCCTTAGGAAACTGTACCCATGGAACGACTTCCTCATTGCCCCTCCTCCAGCTCCATTTGACTTTCTAGCTGTGGGAATTTGACTACTTATGAATAGAACCGATCAGTGTGTGTGTGTGTGTGTGTGTGTGTGTGTGTGAGTGTGTGTGTGTGTTTTACAGGATTACTTTAATACAGCCAAGAGCCACGTAATAGTATTTTGATCAATGATGAATAATAACATGTATAACATCCATAAAATTCACCTTGTGATATCATAGCCATCTTAGTTTGTATAAATACACTCTGTGATGGTCACACAAGGAGACATTGCTTAATGTTATATTTTGCAGAATGGAACACCCTATTAATTGATCATGACCGTGAGAAGCGTCTGTAAAGCACTACTGTATAGTGGAAATATGTTTTTCAAGTTAAGTTGATATTGACCTTTGGGACCTACAAACAAGTTGTACTTTCTTTGTAGATGTTTTATGACCATTGAAAAATTAGCATAGTACTCAACTGCAAGAAAAAAATATCAAACTAAAATGACATTTTCAGTGAAGTGTGAACCAAATTATCTTCCACTCTTGTTAGAAATAAGAGTTACATGTATTGCAACATCACACTATCCTCCAAAAATATGACAATTATGTCAGTTAAAATAAAAAGAAGAAATGAATAAAAGTTTAAATGCCATGTCTCAGCTGACCACTAATTTTTTTAATTACTTAAAAATGTATAATAAGGGGTTGGGGATTTAGCTTAGTGGCAGAGCACTTGCCTAGCATGCGCAAGGCCCGAGTTCGGTCCTCAGCCCTAAAAAAAAGAAAAAGTATAATAAAATGATTTTTTTTTAAATTAGAGAGAAGGGCAGTGAGAGAAAGAGAGAATCAACTTTTATTGAGTTTTTCACATGGCTTTCATTGCTCTGACACTTAGATGTGTAGGTGGGTGCTGGGATTTGAACCTGTGTACTTGCACATTCTGGGCAAGCGTTGTAATCGCCGAGCCATCGCTCCAGCCCCTCTAATAACGATTTTATAAAATAAAACCCAGAGTATATGTTACATATGTTAAAAAAAAACCTCTGGAATATCACTAAAGCTTCACCCTAAATTCATAGTACCATACACTTTCATTGTTTAAAATGGGAAAAAAATTTTAAAATGAATGAAATGTCCTGTTTCCAAATAAAAATTACCAACACCGGAGAGGTGCTACACTAAGGAAACTGAGAGGCAGAAAGTAACGAAAACCTATGCAGGAATCAATTTCCTGAGAAACAGACAGCAATAGAAGTAATAAATTCAGGAACTGGTTAATTAGAGGAAGACAAAATATTAGCATACCTACCAACAACAAAGGTCTGCATGCTCAATTATAGGCTGATGGATGGGAAAACCTCTGAAATGGGTAGTTTGTTGATACAAACAAAAATTTTTTTTAAAAAATTGATGGAATAAATAGTAAACTAATTGATCTATAGACAAATAGGAAAAATTGAGAATGTTGTTGAAGAAGTACCTTTCATAAAGACTCCCAGCTCAGGAGGTTTTAGGGATATATTACTGTAAAAATTTAAGGAACCAAACTTCCAGACAGAGGTTTCCAGAACACAGGGAAATATGAAAAGCACTGCAATTCTAATCTGTTTCATTAAATGATAACCCTGATGCTAATATTCATCTACAACTTTTAAAATGCAGATTGGAACAAGAGCCTTTTTTTGAAAACTGATCCTAGTGGAGAATACCCAGTATGTTTGAAATTGAGAATTTAGATCTTACCAACCATATTTTCTTCATCTTATTCAACTGCTAGCATTTTTGCTTTTTCTTTATCTCTTTCTCTCTCTTTTTTTTTTTTTTTTTTTTCAGATAGGGCCTGTCTTGTTGCCCACACCGGCCTTGAACTGCTCAAGCAATCCTCCTACCTCAGCCTCCAAAATGGCTGGGACTACAGGTGCACCACTGCCCCCACCCAGTTGTTAAACATTCGGTGTTTCACCTGTGTGGTTCACTTGGCTTCTGGGATGCCACTCTCCCTCTCTTATCCTTTCCCACTTTGGCTCCTTCTCTGTCATTGTTGATTCTGTTTGTCCTTTCACAATGTCTCATGTCAGGGCTCAGTCCCAGGACTTCCTCTTTCCCTACACTCCACAGATGATCTCATCCAGTCCCATCACATCAGACCCCATCAATATCCTCATTACTCCCAGAGTTATGCATCAGCCAGCGTTCTGTCTGGACTGCTGTCTCATATCTTAATGCCTACTCCTGCTACCGCTTGCAAGTCTGGTAACATCTCCAACTTCAGGGTACCAACAGAACTCTTCACATCCTCCCACACCCATTCCCCCTCATTTCAGTAAACGGTGATCCTGTCTTTCAGGATGCTCAGGCCAAGCGCCTTGGTGTCATTCTTGGCTCTTCTGTCTTTCTCACATCCCACCACTAATCCATGTGAAAATCCTGTCTGCTCTGTCTTCAAAATATTGCCAGTTCCAACACCCTCTCACCTCCTCCATTGCCATCGCCCTATTCCCAGATACGTCATTTTTTCTCTCATCCAAGGGAGCCTTTTAATGTGTAAGTCACGTCTCTCCACACTTCAGTCGGAAGCCCTCATTGACTCCTATCCTACTCACCGTGAAACTTAGATCTTTCCCTGTCTTTTAGGCCACACAAGGTCTTCCCCCTGCTGCCTGTTCTAACCTCACCTCCGGCCACTTTGCCTCTTCGCTGCTTCTGCCACGCTTGACTGGGATGTTCTCCAGTAACCTCTCGATTAGTTCCTCTAGGTCTGTGGCTAGGCGCAGAACAAGCTGCTAGTTTTTCCAGATCTGCCCCCAAACACTGTTCCACCCTACTTTCTATCTTCGGAGGCTGGCCTTGGTGGACTCCACCACCAGCCTCTCTTGCCCTCTGTTTTCCCACTGAATGGTCAGTGAGAGCCACCAGCAGGAGATCAAGGGGTAGAGGAGGGCGGGTCAGGGCACTCATTCCTAGGCCTCCTGATGGGCATGGTGATTGTACCTCTCCAGAACCCACAGCTCCTCTCTGGACCCTCTTACACCTTCCAGTCTCCTTTGGGTTCCCCCGCCTTGCCCCTCAGGCCTACTATTAGTACCAGGTGTCTCACTGAAAATTCTCCCGATTACCTTAAGTGACTGTTCCCTGCTAGGACTCTGCCTCTGCAGAGAACTTGCAAGTTCAGTCTGTTTGAAGAAACACCCTTAGCAATCTCTATCCCACTTATTCGGCTTTATTCTCTCCTCTTGTTTTTCACCACCAACTGCCTCATATACAAAATTTATTCATTCATTTTTTTCTTCTCTGATCCCAAAGTAGGTCCTACCATTGGGTGTTTTTAAATGACTCTGTCCTCAGTACCCAGATTAGCAGCTCACATGGTAGGCATTCAATCAGTATTTGTTAAGTGAATGAATGAAATAATTTCCCATGGGAATTTCCAGGCATTCAAACGTCGTTTCTTAGCTTCCTATGTGACTATTGAGATCTGATTCCCAGATCTCCATACGGGGCCTGTTTTTTTCCTTTTGAGATTTTTGGATCTTCTTTTTATCCCTGATGTTTTGAAATTTTACATTTTTGGGCCCTGATGTAGGTTTTTTTAAATTTCTGTCCATTTTTTGGTATTCTTTTGTGTAGAAAATCGCTAGTCCTTTTTCTCTGATATTCTTTTCCCTATGGCCTCTTTCTTTAATTAAGGAATCAAGTTGTTGTACAATCATAAATGCATATAAAGCAACAATATGATATGCACATATTCTTAAACCAGAATCACCCCGTAGATCCCTCCCTATTGTCCCTCCTTCTCCCCTCCGCTTCCTTCCCACTTCATATCTTTGATTGCCCTAGATTATGTGTTGCTACACCTTTGTTGGGTCTAATACATGAGATTGACTGCCTTTCACACAGACCCTTGGCCTCTTTTTTCTTCCATTATGGGAACTCCCATTATTCAGATTGGATCCATTAATTGTCTTATCTTTCCTTATCATTTCCACATTATTTTCCTGTGACTGCTCTAACAAGTTACCACAAACTGGGTGACGTGAAGTAAAAGAAGTTTCTTCTCTCATAGTTCTGGAGTCCAGATATCCCAAATGAAGGTGTTAGCAGAGTCACATTCCCTCTGGAAGCATTAGGGGAGAATCTGTTCATTGCCTCTAAGGTCCTGTAGGTCATCCATTGACTGTGACCACATCCCTTCAATACCTGCCTCTGCTCTCGGCTGTGTCAAGTCTCCCTCTGCTTCTATGATAAGGAAATTTGAGATTCCATTTAGGGGCCAACCAGATCACTCTGAATAATCCCCTCATCTCAAAATCCTTAATTTAGTTACGTCTGTTACCATGTAAGGTAATTTTTGCTCCTGCCTTATAAGGTGATTTGAGGGGGCTTCTATCCAACATCCTATATATTCTAAACCTTTGACCTTTTGTCATACCTTCTGGAAGGTTTCCATAAACTTTGTCTTCCAATCTTTTCATGGAATTTCCCATCTTTGCTGTTATATCTTTAATTATCAAGAGCTCTTTTTTTTTTAATTGGAAAAGCTCCTTTGTAAATCTCCCTTTCTTGTTACTAAAGTGATGAGATCTCTTTCACTTTCTGAGTAGAAGGAACAACAGCCCCTTCCAGGTTCCACGTTTCACCCTCCTGTTTGTTTTGCTGTGTGCATGTCAGGGGTGAAGGATTTCCTCAGTGTTTTGTGTAAGCATATTGGAAAAGGGGAGGGCTCTGGCCTTGGGCTTCCCAGGCACAGCTGACATCAGGGTACAGGGGATTCTATGCAAGGATGAGACCCCAGTCTCCTTGCCAGTTGTGTCTGGGGTGTTCCCCCAAGAATCCCTCTGGTTCACTTCCATTGGTGATTCTTTGATTGGGAGGGATGGAGTTTCCCCAGTTTCTTAGGTCCTGTAATTTCCAAACATGTCTTCACTCCACTTTCTGGGATACCTGGGGTTGGCATTATTGAACCTCCAGGGATTTGGGTTGTGAATTGCTATTCTTCCGGATTTCTCCACTGCTGGCTTTAGCAACTCTGGTCTCCTATGTCAGTTCCAGTTGTCTTTCTAGCCTCTGAAGTTTGTTTTTGGACACCTGGTTCATATATTTTTGGTTTTTGAGTATTTTTGCCTAAAAGGTTTCCTTTTGCTGTGGTTTTAGTAGATTTTGGGAGTGAATGCAGATGGACATGTGCCTGTGTATGCTTCACCATCTGGGTCAGAATCTGCGCTTTAATTTTTGAAATAAAATTATTGAAAATTAAAAAACTAACCTTGGATACTAATTATTATGAAAATAGAGAATATAAAGAGGAAAACTCTTATGAGACACTTGTATGATCTTTAGAATACTGCTAAGGTCTACTGAGGGGGATAAAACAACCCTTTGCTGGTTGGGAAAGCCGCATGTTACTAATCTCAGCTTCTGTTGATTGCTGTGTTAGTTTAATGCAATTGTGATTTTAAAGATCCCAGTGTCCCCCTGCCCCCAATCTAGCAAACCTATCCAAACCTCTGTGTGAAAGAATAGGAAGACCACAATATTACAGTTTTTGAGGAACGAGCAACATGGTTGAGATAGAAATAATCTTACCGTTGAAACATGTGATAAAGTTAGTGTCACTCAAAGATCGTACTAATGATACAAGAAAAGACAGATGAGTGAAACAGAATAGGCCAACCAGAAAAGGAGGCTGTGCTACAAAACAATATGAAAACCAGGGCTGCTGCTGCCTGCAGCTCAGAGGCGGAGCACTTGCCTAGCATGCGTGACGCCTGGGTTCAATCTCTGCACCATAAAATAAAAACAAAACAAAAAAAATCAGGCCTACTGTTTCCAAAGAAGAGAAAAAATATTCAATGAATTGGATTGGAATAATTGATTAATTGCTTGGCATAAAGATCAACTCATTTTCTTTTTTTAAAGAGAGAGGGACAGTGAGAGAGAGAAAGAGAGAATTAATTTTACTTAGTTTTTCATGTGGCTTTTGTTATTCCAACACTTCATTGTGAATGTGGTGCTGGGATTCGAACCCACGTCCTCATGCATGTCAGGCAAGTTCTGTAACCGCTGAGCCACTGCTCCAGCCCCTCAATTTAGTTTTTTACTTCATGTCATATATAAAATAAATTCTCATTACATCAAAGATGTTTTGTGAGAAGAGATGAAATCATTTAAAAATTAGAAAAAAATTAAGAATTTAAATATTTTCAACCTCTAGTGGGAGATAGGAATTTTTTACTTAAAATAGAAAGGAAAAATTACAAATTAGGATAAAATTGGATTTTGTTACAAAAGAAAAGCTATGTATAGATAAAAAAGCCGACCACAAGCAGTTATATGAATTACAAATATTTAGTTTGTGATAGCTTGGTATGGTGGTTCTTCAATTGAATCAAAACCATTTCTTTTTATCATTTTCTTTGTTTTAGTTTTTAAAATCATGGGTGTGATCATTCAATTAATTGGATTAATTGGAGAAATAATTCATTGATAAAATCTTACTGTTGGGATGGGGTTGTAGCTCAGTGGTACTGAACTAGCCTACTGTTTATAGGGTCTTGGGTTTGATCCACGCACAACCCAAACCCAAACCAAACCAGACAAAACCTCATAATAAATCTGACTGAAGAAAAGAAAGGAGAAAAGCAAAGAGGAATTAGAGAAGGAGAAGAGGGGCCTGTGAAGAACCAAAATCTTTCAGAAAAGGCCATTTAAGGAAGTTAGGTAGGAAGTAGAGAATATACAAAGCAAAGGCTGTTTTGCTTAGTTCAGGCTGTAGAGCGACGGTGTATTTACTCCAAATCCAGCACAGAGGTTAAGATGGGACAGGGGTTTACCAGGGGAAGCCGCCATCCGTTCTGGTTGGGAGGAGTGATTTATCACTGACATTGGTGAGAATTGCTAGCATAGCATTATAAAAAGCAAACACAATTAGCTGATTATTAATTTCCTGAAAATATTTCCACAGGTAACATTCTGCCTTGCTGCCTCCACCTGAGAGGGCCCCCTACACACTCCTCTGTGGACGGGGGGACGAGGTCCCAACTCCAACACTCCAGCAGAGTGCTTTTGGGGAGTCTGTGAACGCTGCTCATCTGATGATTGGGTTAGAAAGTAGGTCAAGACAAGCAATAGGACCAACTCAGTGGGCAAGGGGTGCGGCTATGGTTAAGAGACAGGGCTCTACAGGTGCTGTCACTTCATATCCCATGTGTGACACTGATGTGACTTTGGGCAGGTGTTTAGACTGCCTGCCTCAGTTTCCCCATCTTTAAAATGAAGATAAAAGTACCTACTGCTATTGCAGGGTCATGGTGAAGGTCAACTAAGAAGATGGAGTTATTTGGCTGGGTGTTGTTGCAGACAGTGAGAGCGGGTGTTACTGCCATCACAGAGGTGCCTTTTAGTGACCAGAAGCACAGAGGAGCAGAACATGGTGAAAGATGGGAAGAGCGCAGGGGTGTGTGGGAGAGGTGGAGGCTGGCTAGGGGTGAGGGGCGAGGAAGGAGAAGTGGGGAACCTGACAGGGGAGAGAAGGCCTGGGCAGGGAGAGTTGCGGGGTGTGTTCTGGGAGGCAGAGCAAGAGAGGAGGCTGGAAGATTAGGAAACCAGGGGTTTTCCAGGGACTGTAGGGCTCCAAGGCCATCTACTGGGTGTGTACTGGGTGTTCGGTGCTGAGCTGAGGGCTGTGGTGAGACACACGGTACATGCCCACGTGGGGAACTGACGCCATCGCAAGCCACACCCTAGAGATGTCAGATCCACCTGGAAGGCCTGGTGAGGGCAGGCACAGGCGGGGCTGGAGGGCCCGTTTGGAGCAAAAAGGAAGAGTAACTGGTGAATCTGGCAGGTGCTGAGGCTTGGGAATTGGGTGGGGCTGGGCCTGGAGGGGACATCAAGGGGCAAGGTCAGGAGAAGCAGCTCAGGTTTGGGGATGAGATGTGGGGAGGGCCCCGGGAGCAGGAAGAGGAGGCTGAGGGGAAGGGTAAGAACGTGTGGGGTTCAGTCGAGGGATGAGGATGCCTCAGCTGAGGTGGGCTCACCGTGGGTGATGGTGAGCCTGGTCCCACTAATGGACTGCCACTCCTTGGTGCCGTAGCTCTGTGTGTCCAGCTGGACTCTGCAGAAGTACGAGGTATTATCCTTCTCCCGCAGATTCACGATCCTGAGGAAGCCGGAATTCTTGCCCTCAGACAAGTTCAGAGACACCCGGTCCTTGTAATCCTTGTGGGTGAAAGGTGGGGTCATATTGTAGAAAAACGTCCCATGGAATTGGTTTCGTCTCCAGGATATTCTCACATTGGGATGCTTGGCTGACTTCCAGTGGTAACAAAAAGAGAAGTGGATTTCGATGGAGCCGCCCTTGGGGGCAGAGAGGTGTTCTGGTTGGTTTAACTCATAGCTGTTGGCATTACTGCATCGTGCCGATTTACCTGAGGGGAGGGGAAGACTTTGAAGCCACTGTAAGAGAGAGAGGGATTACTCCAGACCTTCTAACACCCTCCTCCATGGGCGTTTCTGGGACAGATGACAGGACTGTCACTTCTTTAGACGTGGAGGAGGAAAGAGGGCAAAGGATTGAGATGGGCCCACCTTGGTGTGTGTCCACCTCTTTGTTGGTAGGGGGAGGCCTGGCTGGCCCTTCCAACTGACCCCTCTTCACATGCCCAGAAAATGCTACCTGCCATGTTGTCCCTTCCTGTGGCTCAGGCAGGGCCCAGCAGGGGAATCCCGGCTACTCACCAGCTTGCAGAGAGGATGTTGGCAGCAGCGGTAGCAGCAGCAGCAGCGGCAGGACCCTCCCCATGGCCTGCTCTCCTTTAGGGGCTGAGATACGCAGAGTGTCAAGGCAGGAGAGGAGGCCCTATGGAGAGGGCCCTGGGGACTCACAGGAGTGGCGGAGACCCAGGCAGAGCAGCCTGGAGAGCCAGGGCCAGGCGCCTTCCCACCTCCCTGGATGGCCAGCACTTCCTTTATCAGCCTGGCTTCTTCTTTTTCTCTGCTGCAGAAGAACCTCCCTTTGTGGTCAATGGCAAGGCTGTCCTGTCCTTGGGCCACAGCCCAGAATGGGGTAGCAAAAGCTTGCTGAAGGGAACACGGGGGCGGGAAGACATGATTGCACTGGAGGAAGTGACATTGGCCTCCTCGAGTTGGAGCACCGGAGCAACTTCCCTTTTTCTGTCAGCCGGTTCCCTAATCCCAATAATTTGGGGTTTCAAGGATGGGCAGAGCCAAAATGCAGCCTAGCAGGCGGCCCCTGGGAGGAGTCAGATTCAGGGTGCCTGGGGCAGGGATAGGGAGAGAGAGGCCAGGCCTATGGTCACACTTGAGAACCACTGCTCTAGATGGCCCCGAATTTGCTGGGCTGCTGTTCTCCCTTCCTTCCTGGTCACAGCCATCCCTGTGCCACCCCCAGGCCTTCCTGCACCCACTCGATTCCCACACATCGGCTTTGTTAGATTCCCTGTTGGTCTCTCTGGCCTCCACCACAGGCCCACAGGCGTTAGTTGTGTTTTCTCATTTCCTGTGTTCCTAATGTTCTGGCATCTGTGGCCTTGATGACTGGGGTGGACCTACCCCTCCAAGGCTGGCTTCTGCCAGGGAGCCTGCTGGTGTTTTGATTAAGAATGTGGTGGGCCTGTGGGTCCAGCTGGGGGGAGCTGGCCACTTCTCACCGAGCCTTTGGATGCCACTGCATGTCCTTCTCCATTTCCAACCACTGTCTCGGTAACAGGCAGGTCTCCCTGCCCGCTCCTCCAGTTGCCTCCCAGGTGCTGAAGAGGCGTCAGCGCTCTGGGCCATCATTTGTGGCTCTGCAACCTGAATGGAAGCTGTCAATGTTCCCTCCCTGGAACATGCTCCTGCCTCCACCTTCCAACTTAGGGAATGGTACCTGCCCCTACCTCGTTGCTCATGCCCGAAAACTGGGCATGACCTTGAGACCTTATCCTCCCCGCCCACAGCCAGGACAAATGTGACTCCAAAACATAGTTTGAATCCATCCACATCTTTCCCTCCACATTCTACCACCTGGGGGCTGGCACACACCCCCGTCTCCCACCTGGAGTATGGCAGGAGCTTCCTGACTGTCACGTCTGCCCTCAGCCACCCACCTGTCACCCCAACACACACACACACACACACACACACACACGCACACACACACACGCCTATGTCCAGCAGCCAAAGTGATCTTTCTGTAATGTAAATCTGAACATGTTACTGCTCTGCTTGAAAACCTAGAAGCAGTGACGCTGTGCCTGTAATAAAATCCAGGTTCCAGGGGCTGGAGCACTGGCTCGGTAGTTACGATGCTTGCCCAGCATGCGCAAGTACATGGGTTCAAACCTCAGCTTCCACGTATACAACTAAGTGTCAGAGCAACGAAAACCATGTGGAAAACTCAATAAAAACTGATTCTCTCTGTCTCTCTCTCTCTCTGACCTTCTCTCTTAAAAGAAAAAAATCCAGGTCCCAACCATGGCCCCGCTAGTGTCGCATTCCCTGCACCCCTCTCCTTCACTCACCTTTCAGACACCTGACTTCTTCAGAGCCTTTGCAGGGGGCTTCCCTGGTCTCCCCCCAGTCTTAGCCCAGACTCCCCCGAGTAGTCTCAAGGCCCCATCATTCCTTCTCAAAGCCTCCTCACCTTTCCCGTTAGCATTTCCAGTGCTGTCTGTCTAGGACACCTGCTTGCTTCGTCAGTCATCCCAGCACTGTGCCTGGAAGCTTGGATGCAAGAATGAAATGAGGCAATGAAAGGATGGAAATGGGGAGGCGGTGGGGAGGGGCCCAGGGCTGAGGGTGGAGGGGCCTTGCTCCTTCCCTCTATGAGACCCCTGCAGAGTGCCTTGCTGGCCAGTCCTCTGAGGCCATCTGACAGGTCAGTAGCCTCTTTCTGTCCCCACCTCCACTCCATGCCTCTTCCCGCCGTGGCTGGAATCCTGGCTGGTGCTATCTTGGGGGCAGGTCCCCCGTACTGTTTGGAGGTCACAGAAGAGACACAGCTACTGTGCTGGTGCTGGACCCCACTATCTTGAACGCAAGCGGGTTTTGCCTGCCGGGCACTCTGGGGAGTATGGTGAGGGGGGCTTGGGCAAGGCCAGGCCCACACACTTCTCTCCCACCCATCATTTCTCATGGTAGTTAATGTCACTCTGTTTTGTTCAGAAGGTGAGGCCCCTGTGGTTTCAACCCCTGCCCTTTCAGATGGAGTCAGTGGCTTAGCAAGTAGCAGAGCCTGGACTGTCCTGCAGGCAGCCCACCGTCTGCACTTCACAGAAGCCCAGAAGCTGTTTGGAAACCAATTTCTTTTCCTCCCTTCCTTCCTTCCTTCCTTCCTTCCTTCCTTCCTTCCTTCCTTCCTTTCTTTTTCTCTTTCTTTCTTTCTTTTTTTTAAGAGAGAAAGACAGGGTCTGGAGCGGTGGCTCAGCAGTTACTGCGCTTGCCTGGCATGCGCAAGTACATGAGTTCAAAACCCAGCACCACATACACAGCGAAGTCTCCGAGCAATGAAGGCCACATGAAAAAGTAAATAAAAATTGTTTCTCTCTCTCTAAATCAATTTGATTTAGTTTTTCATGTGTCCTTTGTTGCTCTGGTACTTTGTTGTGTGCGCTGTGCTGGGGTTTGAACCTGCGTACTTGTGCATGCCAGGCAAGCACTGTAACCACCGAGCCACTGTTCCAGCCCTGGAAATGAATTTCTATGGAATTCCTTGTGTCACTGGCCCCCTTCCTGCAGGGGTTGGCTGGAACCTGGGGTTCTGGATGCCCCAGCCCATGATTGTGCTAACAGACAGAATGTCCTGTGTGTTCTTCTGTGTTTTAGGGCTGGTGGCACCGCCTGGGGCTTCTCTCTCCACCAGCAGCCTGGCCTCTGCCTGCTGGGACCCCTCCCCGACCCTGCTGACTGAGCCCCATACATGCCTCGGTCAGGTTTGTTTTTCATAGGTCCTGACCTCTGCCATCCACTGTTGAGATCTCTCGGGCACTTTGTGAGTGGGGTGGGTCCCACAGGGGTGGAGTTGAGGTCTGAGGACAGTGTACCGCAGTGGTAGATGCCCTCAGGGCTGTCCATTGGCCTGATGTCACATGCCTGGCCCATTATTATGCAGCTCTTCCATACTGGTGCCCTGGAGGGGTCTGCTGGTGGGAGAAGGAAGGCTTAAGGGTCTGTATAAGCTTGTGGCAGCTGAGGATCCTGAGCCAGGAGAGGGGGTGGGCTACTTGGAGGGCTGGAGCTGGGCTGCTGGGCTGTGGTCCAGGGGAGGGACAGGGACTCCATCAGAGTAGGTTGGAAGGGAGAGGATAGGGAAGTGTTGCAGGCTGGGCTGGGTATGGGCTACAGGGGACAGAGAGAGGGACAGAGTATGAAGGGGGACTTCAGTGGTCAGTAAACTGGTGACATTTCCAGAGCTGGGATGGTAGGGGTAGGGGGCATTGGCTGTGAGCCTGAGGGTGGAAGGGGTTGGACTGAGGAAGGAGGGCTCAGGGGTACCTCAGGCAGAGGGTTAGGTGGGCAGGTCCTATGGAACCGGCTGTTCTCATGCACTGGCAGAAGAGGCAACTGGTGGGCAGGGGGCAGTCCCTGACACTGGATGAGGGTGGTCTGGGGATCTGAGCTTGGTCCTGGCCTCTGGAGTGGGCTGGTAGGCCAGCCTGGTGGCAAGAGGACGGGGACTGTGTGGATGCAGGCTGGTCACACTCTGTCCACACTGGCCCCCTCCTAGCATCAGGGCATCCAAGCCTGGATCCCCCCACTGGAGCCTGGTGTCTTGGGCCCTCTCACTCTGGCTGTCTGGGGACACCAGGCCCCTTTGCAATAGAGTCATTTGCCACTTGGTGGAGATGTGCAGCCAAGGAAAAGCACCATCTTATGGTCCCTGTGACTACCTCCTGAGGGCCCAGCCAGCCCACCTAGATTAGTGCCCAGTTGAGGATCTTTCCCCTAAAGCCCTTCTGCCTCTCCACTCTGTGCCCCTGCACAGGTTCCGGAGCTGCTCTGTGCCTCAGGCACCCATCTGTTTAATGAATGTTGGCAGTCCTCACTTCCCTTAGGCCTCCTCACCCTTTTTATGTCCGTGAAGAGCAAGGAGTCCCCCGAGGTTAGCTGCTGGTTCTGGAACTTGGGCTGGGCAGTGGGGAGCCATTGGCTTTGGGAAGACTTCCTGGGTCCCCAGCTGTTCAGCTTTGAGCACCACAGGGATCAGGCCATCTATGTCCTCAAGTTAGTGGAGGCCAGACCCATGCTGAGTCCCTGTCCCCTGTCTGGTTCTAACCAGGCTCCTGTTTCCAGGGGTTGAATCTGCCTCTAACTCCTTAGCCCCCCAAATAAGAAAAGGCCCAGCCAAGACCAAGTCAGAGGAACCACTTTATTGACAGTTACTGACATCACCTGGAGGATGGGGACATGTGCAAAACAGGAAACGATCTGTAATGGGGCTTCAAACCTGTGCCCACACGTGTACACACACACTGACCACATCCGCAGCAAGCGGGCCCTGGACAGGGTACTGAGACACTTATTGGAGGGCCAAGAATAAAACGAGATGTAGAAAGACAGCACTTTCCCAGGACATAGGCACCCAACAGGGAGGAGTCCCAGAGGCCTGGGAAGGGAGGCCAAGTGGACCTGGAACCTCTACCATCAAAGTCCTAAGTGCCCCTCCATGACCTTGGACCCCAGAGAGTGAGGCGAAGGGCTGAGGTTGGAGCCAGTGCAGGGAGGCCTCTGTCCTGCCCAGGCATAGAGTCCATTCTCAACAGAGACAAAACCACTGCAGGGAGAGGCCAGCGGGGATGCCCAGGTAGCAGGCACCTGGGGTTGGCGTGCAGTGTGAATGGGGAGCAGTGCCCATCGGGACAGTTGCTGGTGGGGGTGCCCCGTGTCCAGAGCTGCAGGGCTGAAGCTGGTGGGGGAGTAGGGGAGATGGACAGCATTCAGGGAGACTTGGCTGGTGGCCTGTAGAGGAGAAGGAGGGACAGAGAGGCTCAACCTTGAGGCTTAGCTCCAGCCCCCTGAGCTTCCCCCAAGTCTCACCTGAGCTCTCCTTTGCGTCTGAGTGCTGGCGAGGGGAGGCTGAAGCCGAGCAACAGACCTGGGAGAGAGGCGGATTCAGGGACAGAGTCACTAGTACCGTGGCGCAGGGAAACTGACTGGGCTGGCTCTCACCGATGTGTCCGCCGATGTTTGAGGTACAGGATGAAGATGCAGCCACACAGGAGGACCCCTGAGGCCCCAGAGATCCCAGCCAGGTCTGCCCGCGGAATGAGGGCTGGAGAGGGAGCAGGGAGCCCTGGAAATAGGGGTGTCAGATGGGCAGACAGAGCCGAGGCCCTCCCTATGCCACAGGCCCTCTCCCCAGTCCCACCTTTATCTCCACAGGCTTCCCGGGAGCCATTGGGGAAGGAAACAAACTTGCAGCAGAAGGTGGTGTTGGCCGCAGGGCTTCTGGCCCCAGACCCTTCCAGAGTGAGGGAGACGCTGCTTTTGGTTTCCCAGTGCACCTGGCGGACAGGGGCCCACTGCTGTGTTCCGAATTCTGGGTGCAACACAGCCAGATTGGTCCCTCCAGCACCATCAGGCCCTCCCCAGCTCACAGTCACCAGGGAGATGGAGCCAGAGCCCAGGAACCCACAGCGGACAGTGAAGGAAGGGAGTTTGGTGGCCTCCATCTGGACTTGTACCCACACCTCAGGGGTCCCTGTGGAATGGGGACAGAAAGATCAGTGGGCTGTCCCTGTGGCCTCCACCTCCTGGTCTCTGTGTCTCTCCGGCTTCCCCACTCACCTGCGGAGACGCAGAGGGTCAGCAGCACCCAGAGCAAGACCAGAGGCCTGGGTCTGGCCATGGTTCTCTTGGGCCCAGGCTCTGGGGACTGCAGGGATGACCCAGGTGTTTGGGTTCTCATTGCAGGAAGTTTTCATGTTGTCAGCAGGCTGGGTGACAGGGGCTCCCCACAACCCAGTCCTACTTCCTTCTCTTACGTCTCCCTTCAGTGGTGGCGAACACTGAGTGATGGGTCCCCTGCTTAAAGTGACAGTGTCAGGGCTCACTCTGTCCCCAAGGGCTGTGTTTCTGTGAGAGGCATGGGGTGGCTCAGATTCTGTCACAGCACAGGTGCTGGCTGTGACAGGCCCTGGGGGACAGGGCAAAGGTACTGAGGGGATGGGAAGCTGAAGACAGTTCTTTCTTGGGGAGAGTGGTATACTTGGCTGTTCATGAGAAACAAGACTCTGACCCCCACCCAGATAATGGGTAGGGAATATGGAGGAATCTGGGAAGTGAAGACTAAGCAGGAAAGCCAGTGGGGAGTCCACCTAGGAGCCAGGCCCAGCATGACCCAGGACACATCTGAGGTGGCCTCTTGATGCACTGTATGCCAACAGTCCCACATTTAAATGTGCTGCCAGGACACCCTCCTGAGCTCCAGTCCCATGTCCTTAGCCCTGGCACACTGTTCCTGGATGCCCAAGGGCTGATCAGAGTTCCACCCGCTCTTCTGCCTCCCTCACAGTGGAGGGCACCTGGCTTCCAGCTGCTTGGGCCCAAAGATGGTCACCTGTGGCTCTTCTGTTTTGTCTTCAACCTGCCAGGACTCTTACCTTCCCTGACCAAGTAGTGACTGTTGGCCACCTCCCTGATTCAAGCCATCTGCCAGGAAGAACATGAATAAAAGAATTAGCATGTCTTCCTGCATCTCCCTTGGCCTAACGACAGCAAGTTTTCAATGCAGCAGCCAGCATGACCCTTGGGAACTCATGTCACACAGATCACTGCCCTCGTAGCTCAGACCCTATTTTACCCAGAACCACAGCTTGAAGGCCCTCTATGACTTGGCCCTGCTTCCCTCCCTGGCCTACCTTCCCCTCCTGCCTCACCAGCCCACCAGTTTGTTGTATCTGAAGGTGACAAGAACAAGTGTGGATGGGGAGCAGTGAGAGACCCTTATGGCCTCCAGGCTGTTTTCTCTTTCTACCAAGTGTCGCTCCGCATCACTCTCCTGTGTGTGTTCATTTACAGATGCACATTGACCAGCCCACGCTGCATATGCAGTGACAGACCCTTTCCAGGGATCAGAATGCTTTGTGCACTGTGAGCCTGAATCTGGGGCTGGCCCAGGCCTCATGTGAGGATAGTTTTATCCAGGTGTGGTGAGACCTGAAGAGATAGCCCTGACCTGGGTCCCCTCTCTAAGGCTTGGCCTGCATGTCCTAGATTCAGTATGTTTAATCCTGTGACATTGGCCATAAACCAATTTGGCCCTTGGGCAAGCTCACCTTGTCCTTACCCTGCAGCCCATAAACCGGCCTTCACAGGTGCCCCAGTGCCAGCTGCCCTCACTGTTCTGGTCTGGTCAGCCTTCTCTTAACCCTTTGACCTTCTCCAAGGCCCAAAGTGCCCAATTGGCTCAAATCTGCTTTTGCCACTTCTTGTACTACTGTACCCACGTGGCTATGTAGGTGTGGGCCTCTGTGGCATCTGCAAGGCTGCTGGCCTCAGCCTCCCTCCTGGAGACTCTCTCCCACCTACTGAAATCTGGCCCAGTATGCAAGATCCTTGTCTCTGGGAAGCTGTCTCAGCCTGAGCACTTCCTTCTCCCAGAGCCGTCACAGGACAGTCACCAGCAGCCAGGCTCTCGGCATCCCCGGGGGTCTTCACGGGTTGACTGTAAGCCCTGGAGGAAGATTCTCTTTTGATCAACACCTGCAAAAAGTACAGAAGAGGAGCTCAGAACATATTGATGGATGTTATAGTTGTAGCACAAAGTTAAAGACTCGTCAACATTCTCAATTTTAAAATTTCAATCTTGGAAGCCATGTTGTTCCTTTAGTAAGGTTTCACTATAGAATAGGAAACGTTTCAATATAGAATAGGAAACACCACAATTCTAGTTTTTGGAGGTTAAAGCTATCATTTCTGGGTTTTGTGTGTTGTTCAGGAAGAGAGAGATTATAAACACATTTTTATAGTTTTGTTTTTATGCTTATGAAAGAGAGTTTTAATACACCATAACCTCTGTGGAGAGCTTATTAAGTACCCTTATTTGGGGGTGGTGTAAAACAGCTATGGCTCATTTTACCAGAGGCCAGATGCCAGCAAACTATTTATTAACCAGGCTCTTTCCTTATTGTTTCAAGATGCTACCTTGATCAGAAAATGAATTTCTTATTTTTTTTTCTTTGAGAGAGAGAAAGGGAGAATCAATTTTTATTTATTTTTCTATCTGGCCTTTGTTTCTGACATTCAGCTGTGTGTGGTGCTGGGGTTTGAACTCGGGTCCTTGCACATGCCCGGCAAGTGCTTTTATTTTTTATTTTTTGTGTTCATTTTTTTTATTTGATAGACATGGTCTTACAATTAGGAGGGGTTCATCATCAAACAATCAAGAACAGCAGTGTCATGAAAGAACAAGCCAGTACTGGTGCCAGACCATGGTTTCCCCCATTTGGGTTCCCCATGGTTCCATGTTTCACTTTACTTAAGCCCCAAGTTAATTGGACCTCTCATGGAAGTCTGAGGTTCCCCTCAGATTAGATTCACCCATACTACCTCCCTCTGGTCTCCTTGAAGTCCTTCCTATTCCCTACCCCCTCCCTACATCCCCCAGGAATCTTAGCACAGTTCCCCATGATCAGGTAAGAATTCATACATGTTGAGTTAATTGTTAGGTTAGCCATCTAACAATCTGTTTCTGCTTATATTCTAGCTTCCACAAATGAGAAAACATTTAGCCCTGGAGTCTCAGAGTTTGGGATATTTCACTTAGCAAAATTTTTTCCATCTCCATCCATTTGGCTGCAAATTAGGCAAGTGCTTTTAACCATTGAGCTACCATTCCAGCCCCAGGAAATTCTTATAAACAGGTCTATTTCTGGCTTCTCTTTTATTAATCTCATGATTGACTTGCATCTTCCAGTTTCAGTACCACATGGTCCTATCTAGACTACTTGTATACTTTGATATTTGTGATATTCTCAGAATGTTTTGTCTATTCCTGAACAGTCTCTAGGATTTCAACCCCAGAAATAAAATGTCCTAAGCCTCGCATCATATGCCCTGCTGGCCTTTCCCTCCCTGCAGCACAGGCAAGATGACACCGGTCACTTCTTGCCCAGACATTTCTTGGTGAAATCCCTGCAGCCACAGCCTGGGGCCTGCTGCGGTGAAAGGGGCTTGGGTTAGGACGTGAACAGAAATGGCCACACTCCAGAGTGCCACAAGCATGAATGAAGCAACTTAACCTCTCAAATATGCACCGTCTCAGCAGTGTCACCTGCTCCACAGTGTGAGTGAGAGGTCTATGTAGGTACTGTAGGTGGGACCCTGCCCAGCCTGGCTCAGCCCTCAGTGAAGCTTGGTGACCATCCTTCTGTATGACATTTCTCGAGTTTGGTCCATTTTCTGCAGGATGCTGGGATGAGTTTTCTCTGTGGTTGTGCGGAAGACAACACAACACTCAACTTCATCTTTATTGTACCTTCCAGGCGGATCAGTGGGCGTCAAGTTCCCCACTTGAGGTGCTGCTGTCTCAACTAGGGCACTGCTTTCATATGGGCAGTAGCCAGCTTCACCCTGGGAAAGTAAAACAGCTACAAAAGTACAGGATTTTTATTTGTGGGGGTTGGTATCAGGAATTGAACTCAGGGGTGTTTTGCCACTGAGCTACAGAGCTAGTCCTCTTCATTTTTTAAAATTTTATTTTGATACAAGGTCTTGCTAAGTTGCTGAGGTTGGCTTTGAATTTTCAATTCTCCTGCTTCAGCCTCTCAAGTCACTGGGATTACAGAAGTATGTTGTGACTGAAACCTTTCTTTTTAAAGTTTTTGAACCAGGATGTTTCTGAAGTAATAATCAATTGTGCTTTTTCTCTAGTATTTCTTCCTCCTTTCCTTCCTTTCAAACAGAGCTGTCTCTGAGGAAGACATGTTGGCTTCTGCTGAGATGTGAAGCAGATGGTGTTGGCTGGTCTCTCTTGGGCTTTTAGTTCAAATGCCCGACCTCCTCAAGGAATCTTGGAGAACTTACGGTTCAGATAAAATGTTTGGGAGAAGAGGAAGAGAGGAAATCTTATTCCATAAACCTCCAAGGGCCTTGTCTTGTGTGGAAGAGGGCAGGCTCTGAGTTCAGGAGAGCAGTTGCCAGGATTAAAGGCCGTGGGGGCAGAAGTGGGGCAGGCAGGTGGTGAGGCTGGGCAGATTATTGTGGCCATGTCTGTGGCCCAGGAGCAGCAAGGGCTCAGGCTGCGTGGGCAGAGGACCAGAGGCTGCCTCCCTCCCCCGCTTGCTCAGCACCAGACACAACCTTAGCAAGCTTGGAAGAATTGGGAATTAAATTTTCCACCATCTGGGCATAGCTTGAAATTATAGAGGAAAATATCGTCTTGTTTCTTCTCATCTAAGCTTGCAGAGGGAGACTCATAACTGCTACATTTACTTTATTTTTGCTTGTTTTACATGTTGTGACAGATAACTTGTTCCATTTTATGCTTGTAATCACATTTTACCTTTTATTGGAGTAATATAAGAGGTAATAGCTTAATATTACATGCTAAATCTGTTCTGTTCCACAGTTTAACAAATACTTTATGAAAGAAAGAGCTTTCCCAGTGCCAAAAAACTACGGACAAACTTTTTAGTTCCATAACCCACTATACAATCCACTATGCCGAGCTGGCTCTCCCACACACTTAAAAAATAAAAATTCATCTACAAGGTTGTGTTAATAAACAGCAGTATTCTGCCCCAGTAGTGAAGCTGGGGCATGAACTGTGCCTCTCCATCGTCATTTAATCCCTTCACTGTCTCTAATCTGCACAGTTGAATTAAATGGGCACCCCTACCCACTAGAAGTTCTCTCTAGTCTCCCTGGGTTTATTTTGCTAAGTTTTCAACTCTTCTCATGATTTCTCTATTCCTTCCTGACCACACATCTTTTCTGCTGTTTCTCCATGCTGTCCCCATCTGGCAAACACTAAGGGTCTTAAGCAAGTCTGCACTAAACTGACTGGTTTTGTGAATCCTTCTAGGACTGCATTATTTCATCCTATCCCCAGAGCAGAATCTAAAAAGCTCAGCAAGAAGACTTCAAAACGTGTGTGTGTGAGAGATCCTTCCCTCCTGGCCACTGCCTCTCCTCACACTATCAAGGCACAGAGTCTCCTATCCTATAACCTCTGGGCCAGGGATCCTGGGGTTCAAAGATGGGGTACCTTACCTAGTAGCTGAAGACTTTCTCAGCAATCCAGAAAAACATCACTTAAGAATTGTAATTCAGGAGGAAACACCAATAACTCACCTCTGGCAGAGCTCATGGTCACAACACAGGTTAAAGAAGATAATTACTCAGTATTGGTCAGTGGTGTCAATCCCTTGAAAAGCACTGTTTGGCGTCACTTCTTATGTCATGCAAAGGCCTTTGCATCTGCCTGCAGAGCTGGCCTCCTGTGGCCTGGGCCTGATCTCTCAGCCAGCAGGAGGCAAAGCTGAGCTTGGCAAGTTGGGCTGAGCCCTCAGGTGGTACACAGGACACCCACTGCTGTGGTTTGAGAACCCAAATATGTTTCCCTCATAAGAATGCTGCTATTTGAACTTGGAAATAACTTTTTAAACCTGTTTACAAGTTTCCCAATAGAAGAATTTTAGTGGGTTTTTTTCACTCTATTAAAGTAGTAAATGCAAAGAGGCACCTTTTCCATTTGGATCTGTGTTTTTGAGAGGCACTAGGCAGTTATGGAGTCCCCCATGTATCAAACAGGTTTCAACTAGGACTTCAGAAAATGTAAGACCATGATTTAAAAATGTTCCTCACTTTGCTCTCAGTAAAACTTTTTTTTTTAGATAAAAAAAATATTTTGTACTTTTATTTTAAAAACATATTTCATTAACTCACCAATTTTAAATGTGTATTGCAATGTATAAAATAAGGAGTAAATGTTTATTTAAGTAAAAATTTTTTATGAAGATTTCTGAACTTTGAATCATGGAACTCAAATTCTGTTCCCAATCACCATGGCAACACAACAAACCCCATTTGACTTTACCCTTCTTACTATGCTCATGGATTTTGTGCTCAGGAATTTGGAAAAGACACAGGCAAGACAGGTCATTTCTGCTCCCTGATGCCTGCTGCTTAGCTGGGGAAACTTAAAATGCTGGGGGCTGAAATCATCCAATTCACCTCTGGCAGCTAATGATGGATGTTGGGCAGAACCTCAGTGAGGCTGTTGGCTAGAGCACCCGCACACAGCTTTGTCACATGCCACTTGGTTTTCTCAGCATGGTGGCTAGGCTCCACGACTGATTATCCCAAGAAGCAGGAAGTAGAAACTATCAGTTTCCTTAAAATTTGAGTCCACAAGCTGGCACAGCACCATTTCTATCATACACTATTAGTCGAGCAACCAGAGTCCATACTCAAGGGGACAGCATCTAGATCTGACCAAAGAGTACCAAAGAATTTGGGTAGGATGGTATAAAACTTGGGCTGATTCTAAGGCTGGGGCTCAATTCGCCACACTGGGCAGTCTGGCTGCACATGGACGTCCACTTGTACAAAGCTTCCAAGTTTCTTTTGATCTCTAACATGCCTTAGCTTGGTTGGCATTTAAACATCTCAGTAATCTCCTGTGTTAGATTTTTTTATTTTGGTACTGGGGATTGAACCCAGGGGTGCTTAACCACTAAGCACCATCCCCAGTCTTTTTTTAAAAAAATGTTTTGAAACAGGGTCTGGCCAAGTTGCTTAGGACTTCACCAAGTTGCTGAGGCTGGCTTTGAATTTGCCATCCACCTGCCTCAGCCTCCTGAGTGGCTGGGAGCACAGGTGTGCGCCACCATGCCTGGCTGCTCCCAGATTTAGTGACCTACATGTCTTCACCTTGGTTTTCCCATTTGTTCCCAGATCCCATA
The DNA here is from genome assembly GCA_004027875.1 of Aplodontia rufa. Taxonomy (NCBI): domain Eukaryota; kingdom Metazoa; phylum Chordata; class Mammalia; order Rodentia; family Aplodontiidae; genus Aplodontia; species Aplodontia rufa. The sequence goes on from PVKS010006010.1 coordinate 41,108, forward strand.
AAATGCCCCTTCCTCCTAAAGCTGTTCTGCTTGGACATAGGCCTAGCTGTCTAGTGGGTTAGCTGTCCCCAGGGCATTGCCTGGCTCCTTCCAAGAGAAGACTCAAACTCAACTCCTAGCTGTTACCTGGGAGTGTAAAGGGGGAAGAGACTGAGGAAGGGGAAGGATGCAAAAATGGTTTACGCTGAGTGGTCTGATAACCACAAATCATATTTTTTTTTCCTGTACAACCCACTGGTTGGATGGCTTTCTTCAGCCTGGAAGACCACAGTGAGAACCTATAATTAAAGAGATCCTGGGATGGGGAAGAACTGGAAATCATATCTAAAAGGAGAAGAGGAAGGTTTCCTTAAACTACAGAGGAGAGTCATAAAACATCTCCAGATACGCAACTGACTGTCAGAGGGAAGAGAAGCAGTCCTGTGAGGCTGCGAAGGGCAGAACAAGAACCAACAAGTCTGAGTTTCAGGGAGGCAGATTTCTGAAGCTATTCTGTGGCAATGCAGGCGAGACACGGTGATGGCAACGAGAGCAGACCAGAGATGCGCTGTGGAAGGCACCCTGACTTGGCAAAAGAACTGGCTGGGGAAGGCGAGGATGAAGAAGGTGGTATTCAGAACATGGATTTGGGGTTGAACATTTAGAGTAACGGTTTCCTCCTCTCAGCTACTGTGATTCTATAAAATTACAAATTATGACAGGTGTCTGTGTGACGAAGAAAGGAAATTATCCTGGAAAGAACCCATGGGTGAAGGCTGCCAACACACATGGCTGGGCTGGGTTGGGCTGGGCCTGAGAGGGTGTGACAGGCAGTTTTACAAGGTCCCCACCCTACTTGCCTGTCAGCGTCATCTTCTTTCACCTTATATGAAACTGTGGTCACTAGCTCAACTGCTCTGAGATGGCCAATCTCTTCTTAATGGCTTTATCCCATCACTGTTTTGTCTCTCAGTTACTGAGCAACACATCCTTTAGAGCCGACAGACAAAGCACCCCGGGGAAGCGAGTGACACACCTGTACACAAGCTATGGTACCAGGCAGTTGAAAAACCTGACTTCTATCAGTGCGACAATCTCAAGTCACACCTAGAAATTGGTTGATCCAAACACATTTATTGAGTTATCACCAGGGCTCAGAGGGGTCTGGGTAAAGACTCCCAAACAGAAAATCAAGGACTCATTGAATGCATGGAGGCACACCTCTCCAATGCAGAGGTGAAGTCCCCCACCTGACTCCAAATAGAGGACAGAGGGACAGAGCTATGGTACATTAGGGAGGACAGGGGCTCATGGTGTCTCTACCCATCACCACCAGAGAGAAAAGTAGGTGAGAAAGGCCACCTCTCCTTCCCCTCAGAAGCCATGCCTGGGGCCTGAAAGAGCTTCATTTTGCTTCTTCCTTCTCTCCACCTTTTCCAAATGGTCTTGTCCTAGAGGTGGGGAATGGAGATGGGAAGAGGCCAAGAGTCCTGTCAGAAATCCTGTAAGGAGAAGGATGAAAGGAGACATGGAGTCACAGCAATAGATCAAAGGGCAAACAGAAGACTGTGTCCTCAGTTGAAAATTTTAACTTTTCCTCCTAACACTCTAGAGACAGTGAAAAGTAATGCCCAAAGGCTCTGGCCTTTCTATTTGATGGGTACGTGGGCTGCCTGCCAGCATTTCCAAGTACACGTAACCTCTGCTCTCAGCATACTTACTTCCATGTTCAGCTCTGTAGTATCTAAGAGGTCCAGCCCGTGCTCACTGGAAGAGTAGTTCCCGGGTTGCTATAGGAAATGGAATCAAAAGTCAGAAAGGCCTTTCCCCATTCTTACTCACTGTGAACAAACACAGTTCCTTTCTCAGTATCAAAAGAACAAGCACAAGGGCTGGAGCAGTGGCTCAGTGGTTGCCACGCTTGCCTTGCATACACAGGTTTGCGAGTTTGAACCCCAGCACCACATACACAATGATGTGTCAGCAATGAGGGCTAAATAAAAAAAACTAAATAAAATTGATTTTCTTTCTCTCATTGTCCCTCTCTCTTAAAGAAAACAAAAACAAAAACAAAAAACCAACCAAGCACAAGGGGACGCATATCAGTCATGACAGATGCAAAGTACCTCCTCTCTTGCCTTGCCAATTAAGCCCCTTAGTGCATTCAGTTTTGGAACCAGAGAATGTATCCCCCCCCCAGGACTTTAGGACAGAATATCTGAATAGAGACTTTTCTTAACTGGTCTTTTGTCATTGTTTGGATTTTCCTCTAAGCATGAAGCCTCCACTCCCCTGATATACTCTATCTTTTCTTACTTTTCCCCAGAGAAGAGAACAAAATAATAATAGCAGAAGATACACATGATTTCGTTTGGACTGACTGATGTCTGTCCATAACCCCTAGAACAATGATATGAGATGGGGCCTTTGGGAGGTATTTAGGCCACAGGTTGCAGCACTTTGAGTGTGAGTAATGCCCTTTTTATTTATTTTTTTTAAAGAGAGGGAGAGTATGTGAGAGAGAAAGAATCAATTTTATTTATTTTTTCATCTGACCCTTGTTTCCCTGACACTTAGTTGTGTATGTGGTATTGGGGTTTGAACTTGGATCCTCACGCATGCCAGGCAAGTGCTCCAACTGTTGGATCCTCACGCATGCCAGGCAAGTGCTCCAACTGTTGAGCCACTGCTCCATCCCTAAGTAGTGCCTTTATAAGAGGAGGCCAGAGAAATAGCTTGCTCTCCTCCATGAAAGGACACCATGAGATATCAGCCATCTGCAAATGGTGAAGCCCTTAAAAGAACCCAACCATCCTTAACCTGAGCTTTGACTTTCAGCCTCTAGAGCTGTGAGAAACAAATGACCTCTATAAGCTTCCAGTCTATGGTCCTCTGTTATAGACTGAATCAAGACTCAGCTCTTAGTTGTCTATAAGGAGTTTGTACTTTGTAGCTTGTATAACTAAAGAAATGGAGGGTGAGAAGCTAACATGACATGAACTGAGGACTTGTGCTCAGGTTATCTGAACTTCCAGGTATTTTGTGTTACACTGGAGCATCGCTCCTGGGGAAGCAGGTGGCCAGGGCAGAGAAGGGAGTGTGCTGGGTTAGGGATGGGCAGACCTCTGAGCAGAGGGGAGGAGGAGGGAGCATGGCTGTGTTGGGGTAAGACTCACCAAATAGGCTGCAAGGGAGGCCTAATGAACTTCCACCCCGGCTCTAGGGCACCTTCCAATTCTTAGGTGGCTCAGTGGCAATATTTATTTGGCAACAGGAAGGGGAGTGCTATTCTGACCTTTCTTGTTATTTTTAACCTGGGAGGGGGGGCACTCTCCCACTAAGCTACTTTCTTTTTAAGCTTTGAGACAGGGTCTTGTTAAGTTGCTGAGGCTGGCCTTGAACTTTTGATCCTCCTACTTCAGGCTCCAAAGTAGCTGGGATTACTGGTGTGTGCCACTATGCCTGCCTCCTATTTCTTTCTTTTTTTGAAAGGGAAAATTAATTTTATTTTTTCATCTGCCTTTGTTTCTCAGACACTTGTGTATGTGGTGCTGGGATTTGAACCTGGACCCTCACGCATGCCAGGCAGGCACTCCAACCACGGAGCCACCACTCTAGCCTCTCCTATTTCTTTAATGTAAGTGAAGTCCAAGCAAAGTATTCAGTGACAATGCTTTCCTTCCTTATCTCAACGATTCTTTTGGGAAGTCCTAAGCAGTGGCAACAACAGGACCATGAAGAGAATCCCTGTGTTCCTTCTGCTGACTGGCCTCCAGTGCTAGAGGGAGAAGGGAAGGCTGAGTCCACGCACCTTGTGTACAGTCTGCCATTCTTCATTCGTTTCATCCAGAATTTCTAGCTCTTCTTCCTCGTCTTCTTCCATAAGGCTGAGTCTATCAATAGTGACAGAAAGCAGGGGTTTTCTTTTCTTTTTTTTTTTTAAGAGAGAAACAATTTTATTTAGTTTTTCACATGGCCTTAGTTGCTCCAACACTCAGTTGTGTATGTGGTGCTGGGGTTTGAACCCGGGTCCTCGTGCTTGCCAGGCAAGTGCCGAAACTGTTGAGCCACCGCTCCAGTCCAAGGGGTTTTCAAACTGTTTTTTAAGGGCCCCTGAGAAATTCTCAAAGGCACTCAGGAAGAAGGGAAATTAGTAAGTGGATCGAGAAGTGGGGCTCCAGTTTCTTGCTCCTGCATCAGTGGAAGCAGCTCTTAACATTCTGGGGTTTCATGCCATGCTGAAAGGAAGTATTGTGGGGCTAAAACAAGTCCAAAGTGAACTGACAGAGAAGTACTGGCCAAGGTAAGAATCCCCTCAGAGTAGGTGACAGGTAAGAAGCAAAGGCAGAAGAGGATGGGGAAAGCTCACCGAGTTAGCTGGTTGCCTAGACCACGGCTTGAAGGGTTGCTTGGAGTCTGGAAGTATCGAGCACCCAAGGACCTTGACTTCTGGGGGCCTGAGGGGGGCCGACTGTCAAGAATGGAGCAGGATCAGTGACAGGGGATAAAAGTAAAGGGCAAAGTGAGGCGGTGTGGTGGCCAGCACTAAAGGCCAGAGAAGCTCAGAGTGAGGGAAGAGACATTTTAAAGTAAAAAAAAAAAAAAAAAAAAAGGGTAACTTTAGAGAAGCACCCAAGGGGCCAAGGTGGAGGGAGTGCTGCAGGGGGCACCTCAGCAACTTGACAGCTTTGACCCCCAGCTCACTCGCGGGTGAACTCCGATTCTGAGCTGCCTTCTTCCATCTCTCCTAGCCCCTCCACAGGAGGCCTGCTCTTCACAGCAGTGGAGGTGAGGGTGGGTGAGCGTAGGACGCTGTTCAGCTGCAGGCTTTCTTCCTGGGAGGGGACCTCCTCTCGGTGAGGCTTGTAGGGCCCTGCAAGGTAGCACATGCACACATCAGATAGCCCGGGGATCTGCCATGGCTGTTTTACTTTTTCCAAGACCTTCCCAGAAGTTGGTAAGGGAAAGCAGAATAGAATGGAAAACCTCTATGAGTTCATTCTGTTTCATCTAAAAAATGAGCAGAGCCCCACAGACTAAACCTGCAGCCCTATGTGCTACAGTGTAAAGCTTGCAGGGCTGTATGTTGGCCTTGTCCAAGAAAAACTTAACTATATGCTTAGAAAACAAGATGAAAAGGTAAATCTCCATTTCACAGAAATACTGTAACATGTCAAGATGAATGTGGGAGAGGGTTGGGTTTGCCAAGATTGAGAGATCTGAGTTAAGCAATGCAGAACATTTGAGAACCCATCCATTCCAGATTTTTGTGGTCAGAAAAAGCTGAAAATGGCAACAGAGTTTGGAAGCAGAGGCTAGACTGGATGCATGAGGGCCAGGGAGGGACAGGAAAAGGGGAAACAGAATTTTCTGAAAGCCAGGGCAGGGTGGAGAAGGTGACTACAGACTGCAGTTATCAGTGTAGTTCTGATGACAAGGCTTAGTAAAGGACTTCTGTGAGAGTGCAGCAGGGAAAGAAAAATGATGACTGAAGGTTTTTACCTGAGGTTCTCACTGCCCAAGAAAACCTGGTGATACTATTTTAAAACATCATTGGCTGATATTTTAAAATATCAGCCAATGGATATTAATATTTGTCAACAATAAATATTCATACCACATTTACTCTCCTCCTCTGCAGCTAAGTTTGTATATACTTTGTAAACTGAAACCAACAACCTCAAAGTGAGCTGCCCTGGTTCATGAGAAGGGCTACAGTAAATAGTCACGTCCATGAACCTGCACTCAGAGAGGAAGGCCTGGGCCCTCCAGTGGATCTTCCTAATCTCCCCAATGTATTTATGGTATAAAAGGTTTTTCCTCTTCTCCATTTCATTGGCTTCCTTAGTCCTTCTTCAGGTTCATGCCTAAAATATCACCCAGAGGTTCTGACTTCCAACTCACTCCAGCCTTTAGACTCAGCTCCAGTTTCTGATTTCCAGCTGTCTATCACACATCTGCATCTGGATGCACATGACTAACACCAAAGTCTGGATGTTTCTCCACAAACTGTAGTGCTCACAGCATCTCCCTGCTGAGATAACATCAACTCCATCCTTACAAATCAAATCCTTGGGGTCATCACCAACTCCTCACTTTGTCTTTCCTCCAATTACAGGGAATTCCATTAGATATTCCTCAGGAATGCATCCAGAATCCAGCCACTCCTTGCATTTCCACCACTCCCCTGGTTTGGGCACGCTCCTTACGTGGGGCAACTTTAACAGCCTCCTTGCTTCTACGCCTGCCCTTCTACCACCAGTTTTCAACACAGCAGCCAGAAAGGTCCTTGGAAGACATAGGCAGACCCTGTTTTCTTCCAGTGGTTTCCTGATACACTCAAAGGAAATGCCAGTCGTTAGTCTGCCATACACTCTCTGGGCTCCTGTGACTTCTTTGGTGTCAAATCCTACATACTCTGCATTTTAGTCATACTGGTCTTTCTCTGCAATTCTTTGTCCATGCATGGCCGTTGGACTGTTATTCTGATATGCTTTAGCACCCTCCTTCACCTCAGCTAAAAATAAAAAAATTAGGAGGTCTTTAGACTGAGATAGCTCCAGAGCTTTGGATTTCCATGTAAGCAACCAGAACCCAATTCAGAGCGAATGTACATAATTTAGGAGATCAAAACTTAAGCATAGGGGGCTGGAGCGGTGGCTCAGCTGTTAAGGTATGTGCCTGGCATGTGCGAGGATCTGGGTTCAAACGCCAGCACCGCATGCATAATTAAATGTTGGAGAAAGACTTAAATTTTTATTTTATTTAAAAACAAAAACAAAACAATACAAAAACTTAAGCTTAGCCAATTAAGAATTCATCAACTAAGCTCTAAGTAGATTTCCCACTTTTTTTTTTTTAAGAGAGAGAGAGAGAGAGGGACAGTGAGAGAAAGAGAGAAGCAATTTTTATTTAATTTTTCAAGTGACTTTCATTCCTCTGGCACTTTGTTGTGTACGTGGTGCTGGAGTTTGAACTCACGTACTCGGGCATGTGAGGCAAGCGCCGTAACCACTGAGTCACAGCTCCTGTCCCACTTTAACCAGTCAAATATTTCTGACTTACTTCTGTAAACACTTTTGTGCCCCTCAGTGGAGGCCCTGGGCTGTTTCTGTACGGTGCTGCCTCATTCACAAACTGCCAAATGCTAAAATAACTTGTAACAAATTTAATGTGCCTAAGTTCAACCTTTTAACACCTCTTCTAGGTTTTCACACCAAATCTATGTTCTGTGAGGGTTTCTCCTTCCAACGCCCCCACCAGCATTAGGTCCTTGCCCTCCTTCCTGCTTTTTCTTTTTGTCACAGCATTTATATCTACCCAACATTCTAAAGAGAAATGATTTTGTCTTTGTTTACTGTATTCCCACCACACTGTACTCAGAATCTACTGACTGATCAGCAGAAGCAGCAGTTTTCTCTCACCTTTACAAACCTCTGCTTTAGGGCTGGAGCGGTGGCTTGGTGGTTACGGTGCTTGCCCAGCATGTGCAAGTACACAGGTTCAAACCCCAGCACCCACATACACAACTAAGTGTCAGAGCAACAAACATGTGAAAAACTCAATAAAAATTGATTCTCTCTCTCACTGTCCTTCTCTTAAAAAAAACCAAAACAAACCTCTGCTTTATACAAACCCACTGAAATGTCTATACTTTGGCTAACACAAAACTTTCTATGCTGTGCATGTGCTGTTCTGCTAGCCCCTGATGCTATTTAATTTTTTTTAAAAAAGGGACAGTGAGAGAAAGAGTAATCAACTTTTGTTTTCCGTCTGGTTTTCACATGCCCACATAGTTGTGCATGTGGGCATGAACCCAGGTCCTTGTTCATGCCAGGCAAGTGCCATAACCACTGAGCAAATGCTCTAGCCCTTGATGCTCGTTCTTCATCTGTTTGTCTTATATAAATCTTTTTAAAGTTCCAGCTTAAATTCCACCTTGGTAAACTCTTTTATCATAAAAAATAAAGTACTGATACAAGATCAACTAAACAAAGTAATACATTCCTTCTCTGAATTCTACAGCACTCATCTGTACAAAAAAATTCCTCAGGAAGCTGTTAACTGCTGATTATTCATAATTTCAGATATTTTTCCTAAATGTTACTTCCTTTCTGATAGTAAGCTGCTTTTCATGGCTTCTATAACATTCAACAAATGTCTTGTGTATAATAGGTCATTAAGAGATATTTGTTAATTAATTGATAAAAGTAAAGTTTTCTGGTAGTGTAAGATAATTTTAGATGGTATGTAGAAGCCATAAGGGCTGGAGCAGAGGCCCAGCAGTTATAGTGCTTGCGACTACACGGGTTTGAACCCCAACACCACGTACACAATGAAGTGTTGGAACAACAAAAGCCACATGGAAAATTAAATAAAATTGATTCTCTCTCTCTCTCACTGTTCTTCTCTTAAAAAAAAAAAGTGGGCCACAATGGCTCTGGTGGTATACAAAGGCTGAGGTGGCAGCACTGCTTTGGACTACAAGTTCAAGACCAGGCTGGGCAACACAGCAAGATCTCATTCCAAAAAAACTCAATGCAGCCCCCCAAAAAAAGACATTAAAAAGAAATAACATCCTATCTCACATGATACACAAAACTTAATTCAAAATGGACTGCGGTCTTATGCTAAAAATATAAAACTTTAGGAATAAAAATTAAGTAAATATTTGAATTAGACAATGATTCCTTAAGATACAACACCAAAAGCACAAGCGACAAAAGAAAAAATAGGGAAGGTGGGTTTCATCAAAATCAAGACCTTCTGCATTTCCAAGGACACTATCAACAACATGAAAAGCCAACCCACAAAATTCAAGAAAATTATTTCATACTATATTCAGTTAAAGATCTTTTTTGGGGGTGGGGCAGGGAAGGAGGAGAGAGAGAATCAATTTTATTTATTTTTTTTATCTGGCCTTTGTTTCTCTGACAGTTGTGTATTTGGTGCTGGGGTTCAAACCCGGGTCCTTGCGCATGCCAAGCAAGAGCTCCAACCACTGAGCCTCCACTCCACCCCCAGATAAAGATCTTATATCTGGGGACCAGATAAAAAATAAATAAAATTGATTCTTTTGTTCCGTCTTTAAAAAAGGTCTTATATCTGAAATATATAAACACTCTTATAGCTTAATAATGAAACAACTCAATTTAAAAATGAACAAAGGGGGCTGGAGATGTGGCTCAATGATAGAGGGGCTTGCCTTGTGTACTCAAAGCCTTGGGGTTACTCCCTAGCAAACACACACACACACACACACACACACACACACACACACACACACACACAGAGCAAGCTAAGGATCTGAACAGACATTTCTTCAAAGAAGGTCAATCATTAATAAGCACATTACAAGAAGCTCAATATCAGTAGTCACTAGTGAAACACAAATTTAAACCATGAGATAGCATTTTACAGTCACTAGGGGATGGATAAAATAAACAAGTATGATGAGAAAGTAAAGAAACAGGAGATCTCACGTATTGCTGGTGGAACTGTAAAATGGTGTAGGTACTTTGCAAAACAAAAATTAAATGTGCGTTATCATATGACCCAGCATTTCCACTCCCAGGTATATCTCATGAGAACTCAAAGGATATGTGCACCAAGAAGCTCATACATGAATATTCAGCAGCATCATGCGTAAGAGTCAAAAACTGGAAACTCAAATGTTGATTAACAGATGAGTGGATAAAGTGAGGTGTATCCATACAAAGGATTCTTGTTTTATCATAAAAAACAAAGAACTGACACATGATAAAACACAGATGAGCCCTGAAAACATGCCAAGTGAAAGAAGGCAGATATATAAGGTCATATATTGTATGATTCTATTTAGATAAAGTGCCTGGAACAGGGAAATTCAGAGATAAGAAGTGGATTAGTGATTATTACTTATGGCTGGGAAGATGGGGAGAACAGGGAGTGACTCTAATAGGTATATGATTTCTTCTAGAATGATAAAAATGTTCTAAAATTAGACAGTGGTCATTGTTGCACAACTTGGTGAATACACTAAAAAACACTGTCCTGTACAATTTAACAGGGTAAATGCTATGATACGTGAATTGTATTTCAATAAAGTTGTAACATTTAAAAAGTCACATTTAAAAATGTATGCTAGAAAACACATATACTACCACCATGTCAAACTGACCTCTAGGATGTTATCACTTAATATTAGACCATGTTAAAAAAAACCACCACCACCACCTTAGGTCAATTGTAAGGCAGGTGTTGATCTGAAGGTTAAAAAACCATAACTGCATGCATTTCCAGTTTTCCAAGAATCATTTGTTTAAAAGGTTATCTTTTCTCCAACATACATGTTTGGCACATTTATCTAGTATCAGATGACTGTATTTATGTGGGTTTGTCTCTGAATCTTCTATTCTATTCCACTGGTCACCTAGGTGTCCTTCAACAGACAAACAGATAAAGTGTGGTATATATGCACAATGGAGTATTAGTCAAAAAAGAAGAATGAAATTATGGCATTTGCTGGTAAATGAATGAAACTGGTGATTACCATGCTAATGAAATTAGCCAGACCCCAAAAGTCAAAGGTCAAATGCTTTCTCTGTATGTGGAAGTTATTTCAAAATAAGGGTGGGGGGTGGGGGGAGAGAGAAAGAAGGGACAAAAAGGGAGTAGGAATCTTATCAAAATTGGGGAAAGATTAGTAGATTAAATGAAGGGGATTGAGGGAGAGGAAGCAGGGATGGGAAAAGGGAAGAAGAGTGGAACCAGTCTGACTAAACATTCCTAAGTGCATATATGAATACAGTGCAGTGAATCCCAACATCAAGAGTATCCACAAGACTGTAATTAAAAAAAAAACAACTATAAATTGCAGAAAGATCAGTGATGTACAAGCTGGGGAGCAGGAGGAGGGGGAGTACTGAGGACTGAATTAGAGAAAATTATATTCCATGCTTTTGTGATTAGGTGAAAATGTATCCTAACATTTTATATAACTGAAAAGTATCAATAAAAAAGTACATATGGCAAAAAAACCCCTTAAACATGTAAAACTATCTCAAATGCTGACACTAACGTATAGCATGTTGTTAAGAAGGGGCACCCCGATTGCTTAGTTCAATTTTTATAGTTTCCTCACTAGTTTCTATTTGATTTTTCATAGAGGTTTTTAGCTGGCTAGCTAAACCTTGAAATGAATATCCTTAACAATAGCAGATACTTGACAAAGTTTTTGACAAAATAAAGGTTTGAAGAAGATCAAAGATCACCTCCTGCTTATCCAAACAGCAGCAGCCAGAACTGCAGCGCTGAGTACATGATGCCCAGCCCCAGCAGCCTACCTTCAATGCGCCTCTTCTTGGAGCGGGGATGACCCTGAGGGCTGGCTTCTGCTGCATTCTCTACAGGGCTGAGGGAGTGGCAGTAAGTAGTGACTGAACCCCAGAGATGGCCAGGTGCCTGGGAGACATGCTGCAGACACTTTTCCAGGTAGGACAGGCTGAGGAAGGGGTAGGATGGAAAGGCTGAGGTGGGTCCCAGGTCTTCCCCAGGCCTTTCTGTAATCCACATTTCTACACATCCATTCTCTAACTTACAGCAGCTGCTTGTCCTGATGGATGAGCCGGGGGGAAAACTCTGAAAGGAGCTCCAGGAATGCCAGATTTGGGGGCTCACCAGAAGAACCAGGTGGAGGAAGCTCAGACAAGGAGAACTTGATGCCTTCCCTTGGTTGGGCAGAATGGTTTTAGGGTGACAGGCCCTTTCCACTTCCCTCCCAGGGCTGAGATATCCTAACTAAGTGTACCCTCCCTGCCCCCACTTGTCTCTGAGAGAATACCCAGCTGATGGCTCCTACTTCATGGTTTACCCTCCCCTCCAAGGCCTAGTTCCCAGCCCTCTGTACCCAACCTCCAATCTAGTAATTCCTCACTTGTGCAGCATGACCAGAAGATCTCGGTTCTGCATCTGCTGAGGTCCAAAGCTCAGGGCAAATCTCCGGGCCAGGTCCCTCATCTCCATGAAGGCTGGCAGCTCACTCAGGCTCTGGGGCCCCTGCTCCTGCAGCAGTTCTGTATACATCTGTATCCAAGAGACATGGTATGTTTGAAAGAGGGAGGAACAGGGTAGCTCTAGAGAGGTCCAATATTCCCTTCTTCTCTCAGAAATTCCAAAGGGCTTGGAACTCCATCCACCACTTTTCCTCTCTCTTTTCCCCCAGGACACTTCCTTGATCCCTGATGCTCCGCAGAGAACAAAACCTTTGTCCTCTAATGATAAAGACATCTATAGTATCTGAAGAAAGCTGGAAGACAACAAACTGAAAAAATAATTAGGGACTCTCTATTACTTCGTCTTTGGTGCTGTAGATCCTGATAATTGATTTCTATGAGGTTGATTTGGAAACAGCCAGGTGAGTTAAAAACACATTTTCTGGGGCTGGAGCAGTAGCTCAGTGGTATCATGCTTGCCTGGCATGTGTAAGGACCTGGGTTCAAACCCCAGCACCACATGATCAAGTATGTGTTGGAGCAATGAAAACCAGATGAAAAACTAATGTTGATTCTTTCTCTCTCCCTCTCTTTAAAACAATCAAACCAACAAATAAAAAAACCACATTTACTAAGAATCTACTAGGTGTGAAGGGGCCTGTTGTGTAAAGTTAAGAGTTGAAATAAGAAAGATCCTTTTTGAAAGTCTTGCTTTCTATGAAGTTGAGGATGGACAGAGAGTTGGGGACTTCAGGGAGGCATGCCATAGGCTTAAGGACCTTCCCTCTGGACAGAAGGGAATACCTGTTTGAGGCTCAGGAGTAGGATTCGGGAACAATGACTTCGGTCAATCTGCCTTGCTCTGGTTAATGTTTCCTTGATGATGTCACCGTAGTCATTGTAGAACTGCTTGAGAAGAAATGGAGAAGGTAATGTCTGATCATAGGAAAAGACTCTGTTTCATTTCTTCCTTTGCATTCCTAATCATGCCTTCCTCCCAAAGAGCCTCAGATAGGGAAACATGAATCTAAGCATAAATAACTCAGAACAGACATCAACAAACAGGTATAGAGACCAAAAGAAATCAGAGTTTAGTTTAGGTAAAAGACATTAGGGAAGAAACTGCTGGAGCCCAATTCCTGGTGAAGAGGAGGAGTAAGCTCATCAGCACCAATTCTCGCCCAGCATTTAAGCCTACACATGTGTTCCTATTAGAACAGATGCTGTGGAACAGGAACTTTTGTCTTTTTGTTCACTGCTGTGTCCTTAGTGCCTGAGATGGCAGGCATACAGGTGGTGCTTGATAAATAGAAATCAATACCATGCAAACTGAGACAGAGCCACACATCTAGGTAACTGGAGAGGACCCATCCCTCTTCCATTCTTTTTTTTCTTACATTACCCCATTCAGTGGACTGGGTTGGAGAAAAAAAAAAAGAGATTTCTGGACAGGAAGAATAAGCTACTTCCCCTCCACTGAATGTCTTAACAGCTTTTCTCCATAATTATTTATAACTAAGTCACTTTTCCTTGTCCCTTTATTCTAAACTCCTCCTAGCACTCCTTTCTACTTCCCTCTTTTAAGCGTGATCCCATCAGATCTATCCTCTTTCTTTCTAAGATGCCATAGGCCTTGAAGTCATGGTTTTGCTCAACTTGGTCCCTTCTCCTTTGTGGCTGTAGAGCCTCACTGTACCTTGTTGTAGTGTTTGAAAACATCTGAAGCTGCATCGAGTTCTAGAACTCCATAGAGCAACAGCTTGCAGAACCCGGCCAGGAGTCGGCGCCGCTGGTGCAGCTGCTCTATCTGCACATGATCATCCTCGGAATGATCTGACCCGTCAAAAGCAGAATGCAATCACACACTTAGATCTCCCGCCCTAATCTACTGTACCAGGCCCAGCCCCAAACCCCCCTGGCACCCCAAGTACAGAGTCCTTGTACCACTGCCACGGTCTCCAGGCTGGAGGAAGACATGGTCCATGAGGAAGCTTGCTAGCTCAGACTGAAGAGTAGCTTCTGGAAAAAAGACGAGGGGCCTAAGGAAATCCCGCCCCCCTAAAATCATCTGAGGGCTGAAGATGAGAAGCATGTCACTTAGAAGGACAAAGGCCTGTTGGGGGGAAAAAGGATAATTAAAAAAGAGAACTAATATCAAGATTGGAATTACACAGCTAGTTTCCCTGTGGAACGGTGCCACCTCAGACCCAGAAGCAACACTTGCCTCTTCCCTCAGTCCCTCTTGAATAAATGCTCACCTGCTCCTGGATTGCTGGGTCTACATCTGAGAGGCAGCTCTGGCAGAGTTCACAGAAGGCCACCATTCTGCTCTTCAGACCCAGCAGCTGCTTCTGCAGAGACAGAAGCTTAGAGAGAGCAATGTAGACACAGCTCCTCCAACCCGGTTCTCTCAGACCCATACTCACCTGGGAAGCATCCGGCCCGGAAATGTGTGTTAGTGTCCAAAGAATGGAAAAATAGACAAGAGTCATGGCTGGCAGGACCACCTGTAACCGTGCAATGTCAGACAAATGAGATTTTTTTTTTTTTTAGGGGGAGAGACAGACACAGCATGCATGTGATAGATAATGTGTGGCAGGGAAAAGGGGAGCAGGAGAGAGAGAGAAAGAATATGAATGAGAATGAATTAATTTTATGTATTTTTTTCATCTGAACTTTGTTTCTCCAACACTTAGTTGTATATGTGGTGCGCTGGTTTGAACCCTGGTCTTTGTGCATGCCAAGCAAGTGCTCCTACTGCTGAGCTACCATTCCAGCCCACAAACGAGGTTTTGATGAGGAGAATGATGGGCAAGTGGTGAGAATGAAGAAGCCAAGGAGGGAGGCAGATGGGTAAGCTGACATGCACACACATACTCACACACGTGGAGCAGCAAGGAAGAGAGGAAATGAAACCAAGGAAACTCAATTCCTTTTCTGGTGGAGAAGAACTGATATTTCAAACAATCTTCAGAGGCATCTATTCTAGGCAAAATGCCACATCTCCCTAATTTACTCCTCCTATAATCCCTCAATATTCTCCTTGACTCCCAAGAAACTGGAGAGGATGGCTGTTTTCAGGTAATGAATCCTGGTCCACCTTTCAAAAGAGGAATGGAGGGGCCGGAGCAGTGGCTCGGCAGTTACGGCACTTGCCTGGCATGTGCAAGTACGCAAGTTCAAACCCCAGCACCAAGTACACAACGAAATGTCCAAGGAATGACAGTCACATGAAAAACTAAATAAAAATTGCTTCTTTCTCTCACTGTCCCTTAAAAAAAGAAAAAAGAAAAGAAAAGAGGAATGGAGGGAGCAGACTCACATGATCTTCCTCTGCATGCCCACATTACACCCTGTGACAGGGCCTGCCTGGGAGACATAGTGACCCAGGAAACAGGTCCTTAAGAAAGCTGCTTCTGCTTTCACATCTCCAACCTGTCTACCTGCCTGGTGAGGAACCTCTCCTGTGTCCACAGCCTTTCGGAGGAGTCCATAGCATGGCTCGTAGAGCTCCCAGCGAGTCAGGTCATGAGCACTTTAAGGGGAGAGGGAGAAATGTTATGCTGAAGCAGAATGAAAGGAATTCCATAGACACCAGAAGAATTGGGAGGCAGTAGCAGGAGATGCTCACTTGTAGAAGGCAGAAAGGCGCTTCAGAGTGGCTGCTAGACTGTACGCTTCATCCTCATCCAGGAAGGACGACTGAAGAAGAAAGAAGGCCCACAGGAGGATTTTCCCAAGAACTCATCCACCTGTGCTGCTGGCGTTGGGGCCCTCTCCCCTCTCATTTGGTGTGTCCTGCCAGTCAGCCCCAGCTCCTACCTGTAGCAGCTCTTCAAGCTCCTGCTGGAAGCGGTCTGTCAGCAGATCCACTAGTTGGCTGCGGGCAAAGTCCACCCGGCCGAAGAAAGTAAACTCGGGCTTACAGAGCAAATAGAGAGCATGTGCTCCAGCCTCAAGCACTGCTGGCTCTGCATGCTTCACCACCACCTCCTGGAGTTGCTGCAAGAGCAGCTCCAGGTGCTGGAGAGGGAAAAAGTGTGGGGAGGTGAGAAATAGGGCTGAAAGCAGTACATTTCAAGGAAAAGATGCCTAAGAAAGGAAGGGTTTATTGGATTTTTCTGGATCCCAGATTCTTGGTAAAGAAGCAGATGTTAACAGGAGAGCTGGAAGATATGGGAAACAGATCTTCCCACCTGCTTACCTTCTCCAAGCGCCGAGTACAGTAGATGCTGAGGTCAAAGTAGTTGAGAAGCTGGAGCAAGGGAGCAACCTTCTCCGCATCAGCTGAGAACTGATGATAATAGAGAGAGTTCCCTACTTTACTAGCTCGTGGGTTGCTAACTCTTCTCCTATGCCTCCTTAGGGCTGTTTTATTTCACCCACTCATGTGCTGGTGCTTATGGGGGTTGCTCTACCTTGGCCAGGAGCTGGGGCAATACGGGGATGAGGTGCTCAGTCAGCTTCACCTTGTCATCAGCTTGGAGTTTGCGTTCTTTAGCTGTCAGGGCCTGGAATGAGAGTCATTTTAGGGTGGGAGATGTTTGGAGAAACATCTAGTTCAGTCAGTATATCTTTGCATCCCTCCTCCCCTGATTTTTTATGCCCAGAAGGAAAGGAATCCAGCAGTTTCCTTCAGATTTCTTTTTTTTGCTGGAAAAAGAATCCTTTGAGGGAAGATGGAGTGCCCTCAACCAGGACTTTAGAATAAGGATGGACAATACATGTCTGGCTCAATACTGCTGACTTATCTAATCTGCCTCTCATGCCATACCTTCCTCCCAGTGACCCGCCCCACAGGTGGGTGACCCTCTGCAGCTTGCCGGGCGCTGGACACAAGGATTTCTATCAGCGTGTTCTCCTGCACATCGCCCAGGTCTGGGTTGACAGGAGGATCAAAGACAGAAAAAAAAAGATTAGCCATCTACTGTCTAAACTTCCACTCCCACTCCATGACACTCTGATGCTCTTTATAAGTCAGGCAAGAAATCTCTCCCAAGATCCCTGTCCCCAGCTACTGGGTGGTACATACTCTGGTCCTTCTCTAGCAGCAGGCTTGTCAAACTTTCCCAGTCCTTTAGCTGAGGCCCTGCACAGTCCCACAGGCTGTCTACTAAGTAAGCAGCATGGTCATGGAGCTGTGGAAGAGAGCACAGGGTGAATTACTGATGTGACATGAAACTGTCCTAGGAAGTGGTTGTTGATAAACATTATCCTTTCCCCCAGTGGCCACCCCCTGTCCTCTACACATAGGTCTTTGCACAACAGCCTGACATCCCCTTCACATGTCACCTCACTCTCCACAAAGAAGGACAGCAAAAGGTGGAAAAAAGTTCTCTGAGCACGTGGACTTCGGCGTCGCTCTTTTCCACCCACTGCTTTTGTCTCACACTCAGGATAGAAGAGCCTGGAGGGGTAAGCACAAGAAAGGGGCACAGCACAGGAGCAGGTAAGGCAGATGATAATCAACACAGAGGGAAGAAGCAGCCCAAGGAAAGGATGCAGGGAAAAGAGGTGCAGAGCTAAGGAAAGCCCCAGGTGTTGAGAGAGGAAAGGGATACCAAGAGAGACTTTCATAGGTATGGAGAATTCTTAGGCAGCAGATGAGAGAAAAATGACAGAAGATGATGTGAAAGAAAGGCACAGAGTCCCACTCACTTCCAGTACAGAAATTCCCCTGCAGCACAGGCCAGGGCACGATTAGAGGCATACACAACTGGGTAGACGCTCTCACAGTCTGCACTGGTCAGCACGCCTTCCATGTTCCTGATGAGAGAAAAGCACATGTGGATATGGATGTTGTCCTCTGGCAAAACTGGGGCTAAAAACACAGCAAAAACAATGAGGATATGACTCACAGATAACTTTTAAATGAAGAGTAGAAGAATATGGAGAATTAGAGAAGACAGGAAAGTTTCCCCCTCAAGGTATCCCAACTCAGGAATGACTTCCGCTTTTTAACCTGCACATAAGGAAGAGTCAACCTGTGACAGGTGGGACAAGGACTCTGGAGGGGCCTGCCTGAGAGGTGCCTGAGATGCTGCCTCACGACATCCCAGGACTCACTTCAGGATAAGGGTCAGCAACCTGACAGCCTCCACTGCCACATCATACTCTTTGTCCATGACCATGGAAACCATCCGGTCCTGTCAGTAAAAGAACATCACTCAGTATCTCATAGCACCCATTCCAAACATCACATCTCCTAGAATTTGAGAGATTTCTAAAGAAACAGTGCAGAAGGAGATGCAGGAATGGGTGCCAATACATTAGAACAATAAATGCAGAAAGACATGAGTAGGGAAGCAGAAAACACTGCAGAGTCCAGCACAGAAGCACTGTCTCTATCTTACCTTGAAGCGGTTAGTGAAGAGCTCCAGGCGTGATGTTAGCTCTTGGTTAGCATACAGCCCTTTTAGAGCCTTCAGGCATTTCAGACGAACTTCCCGGTGCTTGTTGACGAAGGACAGACAGGAAAAGGGAAACATGACTGACATTCAACTGACATTCCCCCCCAATTGGCCTCTATAACGAGGTCTTGCAGATTCCTCATTCTGGACCTTGCTGCCCTCAAGTTGAGTACTCTGAGATGTAAGAGCAAATGAAGAGCTGTCTTCTCAAAACACAGAAGAATCACTGAACTTAACAGTCATGATAAAAAGAATCCTATAGCTACCACCCTCACATCTGTGTTACAAATCTATCAACAACTTTCTTGCTTTTTCACAGGGAGTCTTTCTCCCTGTTATATATCAGGTTTGAAGGCATGTCATCTCCTGGATGTCTTTTTCTTCTACCTTATTCTACCCTCCCCAGGACTGAGGAAGTTTCAAGTTCAGTGCCTTGAAGGGCTGATCACTGCCCACTAGATGAAACGCCCAAGTGGCAGGACCAAGAAAAGTTGAATTGTCCTTGGGCAGGGAAGATGAGGAGGGGCACAGCAAAAAGAAGACTGACTTGACTCCTACCTTATCATGCAGGGTCCAGCCAATGTATTTTAAATAGCTGTCAGTGAGGAAAGAGGTACAGTAGCTTTGCATCCAACACCCAATCTCCTCTATGCAGATAGCCCTGATCTCAGGAAGGATGTCCCTAAACAAAGAGATAAACTGACTTCTGTGGACTTTTCTTCAAACTCACTTTCCATTCTATAAAATAACCCTCTCAAAAAAAATTTTTTTTTTGTTTTACTGTTTTCTTTTTAAAGTGAGAGAGGGAGAGAGAGGGAGGGAGGGAGAGAAAGAGAGAGAGAAAGAGTATTTTACTATTCTATTTAGATTCTGATGTAGCTTTCATTGCTCCGACACTTCGTTGTGTAAATGGTGCTGGGGTTCAAACCCATGTCCTTGTGCATGCCAGGCAACCACCATAACTGCAGAGCCAATTATTTTCATTACTACATACCAATCATACATATTAATGGAATTCAGTGTAATATTTCCATACATGCACATAGAGTAACTGAAGAGTTATTTTTTTCTTTTAAGAGAGGGACAGTGAGAGACAGAGAAAGAGAAAAACAATTTTTATTTAATTTTTCATGTGGTCTTCATTGCTCTGAGACGTCGTTATGTACGTGGTGCTGGGGTTTGAACTTGCATACTCGTGCATGCCAGGCAAGCATTGTAACCACCAAGGCACTGCTCCAGCCCCTGAAGAGTTTTTCTTGATGAATGCCAGGTACCATGCCTTTCATTTTCCTTCCCAGTGTAAACACAATAAATATGAAAGTAAACAATTTCTTTCTGTAACTAACCTATAAGATAGCTCATAACCTATGAGATAGCTCTGTCTCATACCATCTATACTCCTTTTAAAACTGATTTTGAAATTTCATTTGATCATTGGCTAAACACTGTATACTTTAATTCCACTTCAAGAAAAGATTAAATCAGGTGAAAGGTTGTAGAAAAGCAAAAACTGAAATCTGTGTAAAAGTGAGAAACTTTTGAGTATTATGCATATTTTAATATTAATTTTTGGAGTACTACAAATATTTTAAAACTTAATTCTATCAGTTCTTTAAACAGTAATCAGCTCCCCTTCCCTCAGCACAAACAACAGGCTGAGTTAGGAAAAGGCTTGCTGAGCCATACAAACGCTTCAGAAAAGCTGCCTTTGGTTCTTTGCTCTTATCTTCTCAAGTCTCCAACCACAACACGATGATGGGCAGGGGCAGAGCCAGGCCCTGGGTAAAGTTGGAGCAAACACTCAGTAATGCATTACACTTATTTTCTATCCCAGTAAAACTTACAAGATCCTTTATAGGTGAGATAAACTAAACCTTACTAATTTAAAACATTCATTGTTAAAGAGTTTTTATTCCAGCTGCCTTAGTTCTGGAACTAACCAAATAGTTTGAGCATAGAGAGGCCTGGTCACCTCTACAGACTCCACAACCAAGGAGGACTTGCTTCAGTGAGAAAAGCCCATTAACTCACCTGTACCGATGAACAAAGACACCCCTGAAGAGGGCATTCATCATCCCCTCAATATCTTCTTGATGCTCCTGGAGCTGGAGGACAGGGAGGAACAGATCAATCTCTCTTATACCCCAATAGCCTAAGGCCATAGGATATAAAAAAGTACAATTTCCACCTACTTCTTATTTATCACAGGAACACAGTGTGATATCCTAAGTTCCCTTTTGTATCTTTTAAGTCTAGAGGAACCAGTATAATTGACTAATGCCTCAGGGGCTTGTGTCTGAAAAAACACTACCTTTCCTGTGTGTGGTTATTTTTGCTATTCAGAAGCTGTAACTGGTAGTTATGTTTTTGACTAACAATAATTCAGAAAAAGCATTTTTAATAAAAGTGGTTTGATAGAGATTAGATCAGGGGTTCTCAACTGGGCAATTCTGTCTCCCAGAGGACATTTAGCAATGTCTAAAGAGAACTTCACTTGTCACAACTGGGGTGAGTGGCAGATAACTACTGGCATTCAGCAGATAGAGGATAGGGATGATGCTAAACATTCTGCAAAGTCAGGACAGCCCTACCCCACACCAACATCAGAACTACGTAAACAATACCAATACCAAGAAAGCAGAATTACAAGAAGAAAGGGAACTTCTCTGAAACAATAGATTGCATCTCTTCAATAAGGCAACATATTGAAGGAAAATGGGAGGCTGATGTTCCACGTAAGATAAAAGAAAAAAAAAAAACTAAGAAATACAAGTCACCAAATTCAATGCACAGTTCCCACATACATCCTGCCTGGAACTGACCAGATATAAAAAGCATTTGGGGGACAAGTGGAGAAAACTGAAGTATGAACTGGAATTAAAAATATTATATTCAAAAAATTGTTAATTTTTTGAATATAAAAATTGTATTGGGATTATGTAAGAACATGTTACTTTTTAAGGGAGGGGAAGGAGAATATAAATTTTTATTTTTTTCATCATGCCTTCATTTCTCCAACACTTTATTGGTGTATGTGGTGCTGGGGTTCAAACTTGGGTGCATGCTAGTGCTTTAACTGCTGAGTCACCAATCCAGTCCCAACACATTACTTTTAAGCAGACATAGTTAAATCTTTAGGGTTGAGGGAACAATATGTCCATTATTTACTATAAAATAGCAAAAAACAAAAAACCAAATAAAATAAATACAGTGAAATACTATTTGTTAAACTAAAAAATATTTATATGGTATTTAGTATACCAGTGCCTCCCATCTTTCTGAATGTCTAAAAATTTTCACATTTGAAGGAAAAGGAATTTTCACATTTGAAGTCTTTTAAGGAGAGATAATAGGGTCATGAGTTCCAGATTCTACAGAAGACTAGATAAGAAATATTGAGGAAAGGCCATTGGTGATACAATTCAGGAAGTCACATGTTTCGAGAAAAAATTTTCAAAGAAATGGGGCTAGGAGCTGGGTAGCAAAAAGGATTCAGTCAAGTGGACATATTAATAAGGAACTTGAGAAGGATGAAAATAGAATAAAACAGAGAAGCAGAGTTGTTCAAGGGAAAGATTCAAGGGCCTACATACATCTATAAATAAGAAAGATTAAAGACAAAAACAAGGAACAATAATTGATGAAGCAAGAACCCAAAGAAGACCATAAAAAAAAAGTTTTGCACTAGTGTATAGTAGTCTGCCCTTCCCACTGTGGTTGCTCAGTGGATGTCTTTTACTGCAGAAAACATCAAACCCAATATAATCTGATTGTATATCCCTTATCTGAAATGCTTGGAACCAAAAATTGAAAAATTTCAGAATTTTCCCAATTTTGGAATATATATGCATAGACTTTACTGGTTGAGGAAACAGTATCCAAAAATCCAAAATCTGAAATACTCCAAATGCAGTATTTTTTGAGTGTCATATTGGCATTCAAAGAAATTTTGGGGTGCTGGAACAGTGGCTCAGTGATTATGGTGCTTGCCTGGCAGGCACGAGGACATGGTTGAACCCCAGCACCATGTGCACAACAAAGTGTCAGAGCAAAGAAAGCCCATGAAAAATTAAATATTGATTGTCTCTTTTTCTCTCATTATTGCTGTTTTTTGTTAATTTAAAGTTTTGGATTTTGGAGCATTACAGAATTCAGATTTTTAGATTAGAGATGCTTAACCTGTACTGTTTCTTTCCTATATACACATTTGTATGAACTTTAATTTATAAATTAGGCAAAGTAAGAGATTAACAACAATTAAAATATTGAACAATTTTAATGATCACTTATGTGAATGTGGCTTCTCTCTCAAAATATCTTATTGTACTATAATTTTTTTGTACCTTGGCTGATTGTGGGTAAATGAAACCACAGAAAGCAAAACTGCAGAGAAGGGTGAACAAGTGTACATAATATCAGATTCTGGACAGACCTATTTTTTACACACACATACCCTTAGGATCATCCTGACAGTGGAAAAAAGGCAAGAAAATGAGGGAATAGAAAGTTTCATTTTTTAAAAATGATATAGCAAAGAAGTGATATTTTATGAGGGCTGGAGAGTCAATTGGTACAGTTAGACATGATGTGTCCTACTAACCTCAGAATGGGGAAGTCTCGGATACTAATGGACAGTAGAAAGGGAACATCAGTGTTCATTTTGTCATAGAAAGATTTGATGTCTGGTCAGTATAGAAGATTTTGCTAGGGCTTATGTCCTCCAGTGGTTTTCTTAAGTTTAAAGGGAAATAAAGCAAATACCTACTATGTGCCAGGCTAGGCAATTTACTCATCATTTCACTTAAAGTCATATAAAGGTAAAATTATTCCAGTTTTAAAGAAAACTGAAGCCTGAGGGGTTACATTAGGGCCATGGAGCTATTAGCTAATTGAAAAAGAATTCACACCTGGTAGGGAACAGAAGGAATGCTATCTTTCCATTCCCTGAACACTTGGCTTCCCTTGTCCATGGCTGGCTCTCAGTACTCCTATGGTGACCTGCACACTTAATGTGAAAGTCAAGACTTAACATCTGAGGTGGCTCAGCAGTAGAGCACCTGCCTGTCAAGTGCGAGGACCCAGGTTTCAATGCCAGCACCATATACACAACTAAGTGGAGGAAAAACAAAACCCAGATGAAATAATGATAAATAAAATTGACTTTTTCTCTCCCTTGTACTCTAAAAAAAAGAAAGAAAAAAATAAAAAACCTTAACAACTTAACTCCTTGCATAATACACATATAGAAAGAGCACTTAAACATTTCCGATGATGAAAACAAATAGTTACAAACAAAAATGGAAATACAGAGAACTCTAAATTCACTAGTCATAATTTTTGAGCCCACATCCAGAAACAATAGGAGCACGCAATGACTTCTGACATTATATGGGCCTAGTATCAGAGAGGCTGCTCAGGGCCTGTGCTTCCTGAGAGAAGGGCCCTGGCCTGATAAAATGGTTTGAGGCAGCAGTAGATAGAAGATGGGAGGGAGGGAGGGAGGGAGGGAGAGAAAAGGAAGGGGGCACTCCTCACCTCTTTGCGTTTTTCCAGCAGGCTCTCCAGCCGCTCAGGTGCTCTCTGCCCTGGTCCTTTGTTTCGTTCAGCCTCGTACTGACGTTGATTGTTGTCTTTGTGCAGACTCAGTTGGAGGGCAACTCTTACCAGAGAGGTCATGAGTTTCATAGCTTTGAGTCAGGAAAAACAACAAATAAATCATTACTTAAGTCAAAGGAGGGAGCATGAATTCAAAAGAGAAGGAAAAAGGTCAGAGAAAATGAGAAGTGAAAGCAGGATGACCTGAAAGTTCTAAGACTACCCTAAGACTACCCTGCCTTGGAGTGGACTTTCCCTGCCTCTTTTGGACTTGATTTTAACCCTCAGCATATTCCTAGGAGGGGTGGGTGAGCTTATGAGAAAAATATTAAGGCTGGAAACTGCAACTGTGATCTAGCCCTTTTCACATATCCACTTGTCAAAAACTGGGTGGAGGCTTGGGATAAAGGCTGCAATGCACTAAAGTAGAGCTAAGGTTCAAGCAGGGCATGGTGGCATATACCTGCAATCCCAGCAATTTGGGAGGATAAGGCAGGAGGACTGCACTTGAGATTAGCCTCTGCAACTCAGTGGAGATGCTGTCTCAAAATAGAAAAAGAAATAAAAAGAGTTGGGGATATAGCTCAGTGTTAGAGCACCACTGGACTCAATCCCCAGTACTGCAAAAAAACAAATAAAAAAGCTAAGATGCAAGTGAGAAAGAAGATCCAGAAATACAGAAGAGAGGAAAAGTCCTACTGAACCCCAGAAAAGTACACCAGAGTAACAAATGCTCACCAGCCAGGGTGCTAGTGTGACGGAAGGCACGGACTTGGGAGTCTGAGAGGCCAGTGAGTAGGGAGATGAGGTTGTCTATAGGAAAGCCATCGTAGAGGAGGCTGTACTGGCATTGATAGACCAACGTTCTCACAAATTCACAGAAGCTGCTATGGAACCTCTTCCAGGATGAACCTTGAGCTATCAGGGGATAATCCCCTGAGTCCTAGAGAAGGTTTATGAAAAGGATAGGAAAGTTATTATCAGGCCCATGAAGCCACAGGCACTTAGATGCAAAATCCCATAGCATAATAACAATTTATCTCCAATATACTTAATTTTCTGATATTCTTCCCAACTCTAGAGTTGCATCAGATAATATCTATAGGTCTCATTTATCCTCAAGAGATGGAGCTTTACTTGTAAAAGCTACCCTACTTCCCAGAATCAGAAAGAAGTGGGTAATGGGTCTTGTGTTTAGAAATAAAAGGGGTAAGAGGATCCTTGTTGTCTTCTTCCACCTCATTAAACTGTTCTGTTAGGTGCTGGATGATTTCTGAGTTGGACATCTTCTTGAACATCTCGGGGGTCACAGTGCCTGAAGAACAGAAAAGATGGGGTACTTAAGAGGAAAATAATAGGACACTGGTCATTTACAGATAACATCTGAAGATGAACTAAGGAGTATACTGAAAAGTGGTTAGTTAAGGAATCAGAAGAGTTGAAACTTAGTCACAAACCTACCACCATCCAACTGCGTATCTGCTAAGCGGTAACCTCTCTAGAAAACCCAAAGGAATC
Source organism: Aplodontia rufa (assembly GCA_004027875.1). Lineage (NCBI taxonomy): Eukaryota > Metazoa > Chordata > Mammalia > Rodentia > Aplodontiidae > Aplodontia > Aplodontia rufa. The sequence goes on from PVKS010006010.1 coordinate 66,582, forward strand.
AAGAGATGGAAAGCTATGATTTAAAGAAGACCACAGATGGAAAAAAAAATACAAACTAGGCCAGATGCTGGATTCTTATCATGTAACCTGATTAATACCATGTGCCCTGATGTAACCAAGCCATGGCATGAGGACACCTGGGGTCTCCACATCTTCAGAAAAAAAAAATACACATGAAATGGCTGAGAAAGAAGTAAGAAAATAAGAAATTATCTGATTTACAAAAACTAAAGAGTGGTTGACTGTCCACATTCAAGTTTGCGAATATCATTATCACCACATAAAGATGACTGTTTTTCCCCAAAGGGTCTCTTGCCTCAAAACCAACATAGTTCCCCACAGGATCATTTTCCTTACTTACTAATCAAAAATATAATTAAAGAAGTGAAACTATGTGTTTTACCTTCTTTCTTTATGTAGGAAATGTCTAGTCCTACTTGTCTTAAATGGAAGAAGAATTTCATAACACAGGAACAGAAGGATGGGATCAGAAAGGGATATGAGTTTGCTTACCTTTACATCCACAAGATCGGATGAAAAAGTTAACGAGCTCCAGGAATCCTGCCTCTTCATTTTGCTTGTAGCTCTCCAGCCACTCATCCACCAAAGACTAGGGAAAAAAATGTGGATGATTTTTATTTCTAGCAATATAACAAAAGAGAAATCCTATTGGATCTTTCCAACTGAACCATCTAAATTTCTGATTAAAAATACCTTGGACGGCTTTTAAAATTTTTGCTTAACTGGAACAAAAGGCAGAATTCCATTCAGGCTAAAAATGAGGTGAAGGTAGCAATCCTAGGAAGCAAGCAGGCTGACTTTTGCCCTGAGGGTTTCATTAAACCCTAGGGACCCTGACTTTGTTCCAGATGGTTGTATGGAGTGCACAGCACAGGGACAGATCCTAATGTGTTTCTAAGAGTAGTACCAGAGAAGGTTCTCCATTAAAGCTGTGCCCTGCAGAGTCACAGCCTCATGAAAGAAAGAACAAAAAAATACAGATCAGAGAGGGGCAGTAAGAAAACTAGCTTGTTATGACCTTAGTGTGGTATGGAGATAAAACATGACTGTCCCTTGAAAATTCATAACCATAGTAAGCCCTGAGAGCTGGATTTGCAGTCCAGGTAAACGATCAGAATAATCTCTATCAGAGAACCTAACTGAAACGGATTCTGCAGTGTTCCCAGGCAACTACCAGAAGCAAATGCAGGTTCCTCTCTTAAAAACCCACGTTTGACCATGCCCTAAAGAATTTTAACACAGAGTTCAAGGGAAAATGAGTGAATCATTTTCATAAAACCTAGTAAAATATATAAAGAAACAATCCAATGCAAAAAAGAATTAGAAAAAAGCAGACATCAGATTATGTTCACAAAGACTTCAGACACTGAAGTTATCAATGATTTAAAAAAATAAGAGATGCTTGAATATATAAGGAAAGAGGGTATGAAAATTGTCCGAACAAACTCTGTGTAAGTGAAAAATATTAAATTTAAAACTCTAGTCAGGTACAGTGGCATACATCCGTAATCCCAGCAGCTCTGGAAGCTAAGAAGGCAGGAGGATCACAAGTCTAAAGTCTCGGCAATGTAGCTAGGCCCTAAGGAATTCAGTGAGACCCTATCTCAAAATAAAAAATATAAAGGGCTGGGGATGTAGTTCAGTGGCAAAACACCCTGTGTTCAATCCCCAGTACAAAAAACAAAACAACAACCCCCACAAAAAAAAAACATTAACTCTCCAACAACATGCCTGTAATCCCAGCTACTTAATTTAGGAAATTGAGACAAGAAGATTGAAAGTTCAAGACCAGCATGGGCAACTTAGTCAGATCCTGTCTCAAAACAAAAAAATAAAAAGGGCTTGGAATGTAGCTCAGTGGTGGAGTGTTTGCCTAGCATGCATGAGGCCCTGGAATCCAATCCGAATACTGAAAAACAAACAAATTTTTAATGGATGGATTAAAAGTGGATTGGACACAGCAGAACAGAAGATGAGTGAATAGAAGTCAGTAAAAGGAAGTATCCAAAATACAGCTTAGAGAGACTAACAGGTAAAAAAAAAAATAAAAAAGATGTTAAGAGTCTGAGAAATTCTAATGCTGCCTAACTGAGTTCCAGAAAATAATGAAGTAAGTAAGAGGCAATATTTGAAAAGTACAGCACTGTTGTGAATACACAACAGCATATAAACTGGAAGGGACAATTCGTGTTAAAATGATACAGTAGTGGTAAAAGACAGTTATCTAAAATAAAACAAGCAAAATGAGAAAAAGAGGAAAAAACAAAATACAGTAAGATCAACAAAATGGTAAAAATAAATTTAAATAAATCAACAAAACAATAAATGTTTAAAAATTCTGCAATTAAAAGTACAGATTAGCAAAATGGACAAAGAACATAATCCAGATGGATGCCGTATACAAAGGACAGATCCCAAATATACATAGAAAAATTGAAAGTAAAAGGACAGGCAAAGAAAGGCAAACAGTAACCAAAAATAAAGGAGGGTGATGATATATTAATATCAAACAAAACATTTTTTCAAAGAGCATCTGTATGTAACAACAAAAAATTTATTAGGAAGCTATAACAATTCTAAACCTATATGCAAATAAAAAGTGTCAAAATGTTTAAAGCAAATATAGTAATGAATACAAAAGGAATAACTGAAAAAGTTATTTTTATAAAAATGGATTTTATTTTATTTTTTAAATTTTTTAAATTTTTGAACAACCATACAAGTTTTTAACAAAATAGTATCAAATGTGTATAGATTCTGGATATTACAATTACCCCCAGGAGTGCCCCCCCATTACCCACCCTTATCCCTCCCTTCCCCTTCCCCCATATATCTAAAAAAGGATTATGTTGTATAGCATTATATCTTATCTGGATTTAACACAGGATAATAGACCAACTTTCTCACTGGCCAGGGTCTAGTCCCAACCTCCACAGATGAGTGGAGACAATTGACCATTAGTTCTCTGGGTTAAGCTGATTTTACTCAGCATGATTTCTTCCACAGCCATCCATTTACCTTCAAAGGCTGCAATATCATTGTTTCTAATTGCTATGTAAAATTCCACGGTATAAATGTACCACAGTTTTTGGATCCATTCATCCAGTGAGGGACATCTGCGTTGTTTCCATAGCCTAGCAATAGTAAATTGTGCTGCTATGAACATAGATATTGCTGTGTCACTATAATGTGCTGATTCTAAATCCCCTGGAAAGATTCCCAGGAGTGGAATAGCAGGGTCATATGGTGGGCTCATCCCTAGTGTTTTAAGGATTCTCCGGATTTTAAATCACCTCTCCCTATAACTGATTTATCATATAGACCCCCAAAACCCCAGAGCAAAATGAAACCCAAAATGTAACAGTAGAAATCAAAACAGTATCACATTTAACACTCTGAATCTCACTCAAGAGACCAGTGTAACCAATAGCAGGAGTACACTCATCCTCTTCAAGCACATGTACAACGGTTTTGGGAACAGACTAAAGCTAGATCACAGAGCTAAGTCTCTATAAATTTCAAAGACCATATTCTCTCATCACAATGCAGTAAAGTTAGAAATCAAGGAGCAATGTAACTTGTAAAACTCCCATATTTGAAAAATTAAAATACTTCCTTAAAAATTATAAAAATCTATCCTACACATCAATGTGGATGAATTTAAAAAAAAATGTTAACTGAAAAAAGTCACAGAAGACTAAAAAATGATTCACTTATGTAAGTTAAGGAACACATTTCATTAGTGGTAACACCACAATGAAGGACAAGAATGATTAATACAAAAGTAAGTCTAGTGGTTATCTCTGGGTGATAAGCTGAAGAATAGGAAAGAAAATATGCAATAGATTCTACAGATATATTAATGTTTCAGTTTTTGAGCTGGGAACTAGACATGGTTGATTATTTTGTTTTACTTTTAATCTACACACATCTTATTTTCTTTCAGATAACAGACACACAATAGACAGGGAAAGAATGTGGGGAGGGAAAGTAATTAAATAGTCAAGGAGAAGCTAAAAAACATAACAAGGTGAATAAACTGCTATCCATATCCAGGCTTCCTTCCTAGCTCATCCAGTGCCTCTCCTCGCCTTTCCAAAAAGAACATTCTCTGACAACCACAACCTCCCTGTGTCACTCCAAGGACTCACTCCTTGATTTAATTTTTCTTGATACAGGTATGTTCACATTGTCCACATCAAATGAAGTTTGTAGACACCTTTCCTTATTTTCCCACCTTACGAAGAGTGAGATAGTACCAAGAAATAGAGATGAGCACACCTCTAAGATACTAAATAATTTCCATGCAATCAATAAAAACTGGAGGGCTGGAGTGGTAGCTCAGCAGTCGGAGTGCTTGCAGTTGCAGCTTTGAACCTCAGCACCACATACATAACTAAGTGTTGGAGAAACAAAGGCCAGATGAAAAAATTAATACAACTGATTAAAAAAACAAAAACTGGAAAAGTAAAGCAAAAATTCAAAGGGAGCTCAGTAGAAGAAAGGAACCAGAGGGTGAGGGGATAACTGCTGGGGAGAGATGCAGGCCAAATTATACTGTGATATCATGTGATGTGTGAATATGAAACAACAAATCTCATCATTATGTATAATGATAATATACCAATAAAATGTGGGGGGAAAAACCAACAGAGATGAGACACTCTACCTGCATGTCACTTTTGGCAGCTTTCACAGCATCAAAGAGATCATTGGTTGGTGGTTCTGACTTTTTCTGGATTTTACCTTGTACCATTTGGGACCCCTTCTTTGGATGTTTTGCTACCTAATAAGCGTGAAAAGATGAGGAATATAAAAAAATGAAAGTGCTGTTAACACGTGGCCTCATTATTATCACACAGAAGGCATAAACCAGCTAGGTTCCAATAATCCTAGCTACTTGGGAGGATGAGAGAGGAGGACTGTCAAATTCAACAACAGAGTGGGCAACTTAGTGAGACCCTATCTCAAAACAGAAAGTAAAAGGGGCTAGGGATGTAGCTCAGTGGTAAAATGCTCCTGGGTTTAATCCCCAGTACTGGGGTGGGGAGGGGGCAGGAAGGCTTAAGCTGTCACTTTCACAGCTGCCAATTTCTGCATTACATCTCAGATCTGAAATAACTCATTTTTAATATTGTGGTTTATTTTTTCTAGCCTTTTCTCCTTTTAAAGTCTGTAAGCCCCATTCCCATACCTCTATATCCTAATTCTCTCTTCTCTTATTCTTTTCTCTTCAAGTTTTCTTCCTACTTTTGTTTCTTACGACTCTTTAAATCGTGTCCTTTCATTAACCATATCACCCGAGCCTCTTCCAGGTTTTCTTTTCCTGCTTCCTAAACCAAGTTCCAAAACAAAACAAAACTGACTCACTGGTGCTGTTCTGAGCAGTCGTTTTGCTGCTCTCTTCTTAGCATTGCGTCTCAGGCTGTCTTCAAAGTCACTGCCTTCATCGGTTGACAGAGAGTGACTATCCCTATAAGAAAATATGGCTCTCCTTGAATACAAACACTTCATTTCTCCTATATAAAGGGCAAATCAATTATTTTTCTTTGTCTCTAACTGTACCTCTATGAGCAAGGACAGTCAAAGAAAGTTTTAAAGGAAAACTTTCACTTGCAATGGATGAAGGGGCTAGAGTGGTGACTCAGCGGTTATGGCACTTTCCTCATGTGCACAAGGACCAGGGTTGGAGCCCCAGCACCATGTACATAATGAAGTGCTGGAGCAATGAAAGCCAAATGAAAAAGGAAAATTAAAAAATGATTCTTTTGGGGCTGGAGCAGTGGCTCAGTGGTTTCGGCGCTTGCCTGGCAAGCATAAGGACCCGGGTTCAAACCCCAGCATCATGTACACAACTAAATGTTAGAGCAACTAAGGCCATGTGAAAAACTAAATAAAGTTGTTTCTCTCTTTCTCTGTCTCTCACTGCCCCTCTCTCTTAAAAAAAAAAAAAGAAAACGATGAAGAATGGGGAACTGAGATGGGTGAAAGGCAATCATTTCTGAATATTCTCTCTGAAGAAAAGCATCGAATGGTATTCATAAGCAGAGGAAGTACTGCTCTGTGTGGAGAAAAAATAACACAGCTCAGGAAGTCACATAACCTTCAAATGTAAGGAGAATGATATGTAATTTCATGCCTTGAAAGTTTAAAACTGATATAATCTGGTTCCCAACAGTAGCACTGACAGAAACAAATAATTCAGGGAAAGCCAATTAAAATACCTAGGAGATTAGTTTTTTCCTGAAAAGATGAAAAACAAGACATAATACTATGCCTTCACAGAAGTTACACTCATAAACCATAACATATAAAGGAGAGATGGGGCCGTTTTAAAAAATCCCAAACAGAAGAACTATAAGATACCAACTAAAAAGTGTATTCTATTTGTCAGACAACAAATAAAGCTCTCTTCATTTGTACAATTTTCTACTCCCCATTCCCCATCAGCATTTATACATGCTGAAACCAAAAAGGCATTTGCAATAGGTTTTTTTTTTTCTTTCAGGGCTGAGGACTGAACTGGGGGTGTTTCCCGTGCTAGGCTGCAATAGGTTTTGAGAGAAAGTTGAATGATAGTTTTAAAATGTGCTCTTCTTGGTATCTATATGATCTAGGGTGGCCAAGAAACAGCCAGCAGAGCTTAAGGGCTCACTGTTTTGAACCCGTATAGCACTTCTGGTGTTTTATACACTCTCATATATTACAATCAGTGCAAGAAAACAATAGTATGGAAAGCTACAGAAGATACAAGAAGCAAGTAGAAAACTGCCAACAGCTTCTCACCAACACCACTCACCCCTCTGAAGTGTCCGAGTCCCTGTCATCACAGGGCAGATTGATGGAAGAACTAGAAGCAGACAAGGCCCTCGGTGGTGCACTTGCTACGACTCTTTGCATTTGGGAGGACACACTGCTTAGGGAGGAAGAGCTATGAGGCCGGGAAGACGACCGCAGCGTAGGCATGGTGATCTGTTTTGGGGGAAAAAGGACAGGTAAAGGGATCCTACCCCACTTCTGCATCCCCAACCTAGACCAGTTGCTATTTTTTCCCAAGGACACTACTCTTGAACTGGATGATGAAGGGCAGGCAGGACTCACCAAAAGAAAGAAAAAAGAAAAAAGAAAAAAGACAAAGAGTTGATGTAACCGTATCAAGGGATACGGGCTCTGTGTTGCTCTAACCATGGGCTGGGGGGTGTAGCTCTGTGGTAACATGCTAGGCTAGCATGCACGATGCCCTGGGTCTGGATCCCAGCTCTGACCAAAAAAAAAAAACACAACAACTCACAATGACACAAAAAACCCAAAACACAAACAACCAAAAATAAATAAAAAAATAAAAATATTTTTAAAAAATTTAAAAAATGGGCCTCACTACCACAGAAACTGGCCAGAGGACTTGGAGTTGGTCCCCCAGCCAGGCAAGGCACAAACTCCACCCTGGAGCCGCGGGCTCCTCCACTTCGGAAGTGGAACTGGGTTGGTGCGGAAGTGGAACTGGGTTGGTGCAAGATAACCGAGTTCACATGTTAAAAAACGAAACAAAAACGGATAAGGCGGAGGGGGCCCCGAGACTTTGGTCACGGACTCGGACTCGTTTCTCGGACCTGGGGGCCGGGCGCTGCAGGGGTACAGGCGGGCGTGCACTTCTTCCAGAAGGCGGTTATCTACGAACCCTTGTTTATTTGTGCTCTTTCGGGCCTAGGCGCCTTCGAACCGCTTCGAAGACTCCCTTCTTGGGGCCTGGGGCTGGGATTCTCCGCGGCGGCGGCCACTGAGGCACAGGCGGGGCGGGGCTCGTCTTCTCAGGGCGGCGGGGGTGGGGGAGGGCTAGTCTTGGGTCCGAGGGGAACCTCACAGATTCGAGAAGATGGCCTTCTGGCTGAGTATGGCCGAAGAAAGGTGGCAGACTGGCGTCTTTCGGGTCTCTGCGGTCACTCCACCTCCACCACAGGAGCCCACCGCTTCCCAAAGGCGGAAGAATCTAGAAAAACGCGGGAAGGCAGGAGTTACACTGTGCGCAGGCGCGAGACCAACGCTCGCCCCCCACGGCTACGAATTGTCGCGAGGTTTGGGAGCTGCTAGCTCGTGCTCACCACGTTCCAGTCACGCAGCTGTAGTGGCCTCGTGCAGCCGCCAGGCCTCCCCTACAGTCACGTGGACTCCCGCGCGCTAGCCGCCCTCTTTAGCCTTGCTCCACCCTCGCCCCGCCCCCTCCTCGCCCACTTTCCCCCCTCCCATTGGTCAGGTTTCGAACTAGGTTACTAGTACTAGTAACCCTTTCCATCGGGCCGCTGGACTGTGAAAGGCTGCGTTCCATCTAGGCCCCGCCCTCAGAACCGAATCGCCACGCCCCCGAGAAAGACCACGGCCCCGCCTCGCCAACCTCCTTCCCGCTGGCCGCGTCCCGCCCCCTGCCGAGTTTCCCCACTACATTGGCTTAATTTCCTCCTTCACCCCGCCCCCTAGACCCGCTCCTTATTATTATTGGCGGGGCCCCGCCTAGGTCCCCGCCCCCTGTCCGGCTCCCGGCTCCCATTGTCTCCGCAGATGCTGCCTGGTCCAGCTATCGTGCTCGGTTTTCGGTTTTCGGGGGTCGCGCTCTTTCTCTGACTGGCGGAGCGGTCCTGCGGCCGAGAACCGGATTCTGTAGTTGAGGCGACTCTTCTTTCCACCTTAGAACCCGCTTTGACATCCTAGGGAGGCTACGGCTATGTCCGTGCTGCGACCTCTCCTGCTTCTGCTGCTGCCTCTCTGTCCCGGTCCTGGACTGGGACCCGGGAGTGAGGCAAAGGGCACCCGGAGTTGTGCAGAGACCCGGCAGATGCTGGGGGCCAGGGGATATAGTTTAACTCTAATCCCTCCCGCCATGATCTCAGGTGAGGAGAAAGAGGAAGTCTGGAGAATCGGGGGTGGGGGCCGGGGTGCGGACGGACCCTTCCCATCTCACAATAACTTCCTTTCATTTCGGAGTGACCGTTATAATAATCTTTTCATCCCATAACAATCTCTCTTCTCCTCTTGTAACTTCCTTACCACAATCACAATAATCCTCCTGCTCACATAATAGCTCTTACTCCACTCCCACCCCAGGAATCCTCCGGTAATTAGCGCCCCCCTTTTCTTCCCAGTGAGGTTCCCCTCGCTTTTTCTATGAGCCCTTTCTGTGATAATACTTCTTGCTCATCAAGTAATCCCACCCTTGTAAGCCCCATTCTTCATCCCATGGAAGCTACCCTGCAAGTCCCTTGAGGTCTGGGGTGTGCCTGTTGGGGAGAGTCACCTAAGGACGCTCTGATCACTTATTTGGCCCTGGGTCAGCAAGGAGAAGATCCATGGCTCATGGGAGTGGATTTGGAATGGGTGAGAGGACAATAAGGAAGGGTCAGGTGGGGACTACCAGGCAGACAAAAGAAAGAAACCAGACAGGTGGAAGAGGAAGGATAGCCCCTGAGATAGGTGGGAGATGGAAGGAATTTCATGATAACTCTTGCCACTATTCCTCCCTGTTTCTTCTGTCTAGGTGAGCACCTCCAGATCTGTCCCCAGGAGTACACCTGCTGTTCCAGTGAGACAGAGCAGAAGCTCATTAGTGATACTGAGGCCACCTTCCAGGGCCTAGTGGAGGACAGTGGTTCCTTCCTGGTTCACACACTGGCTGCCCGACACAGAAAGTTTAATGGTGAGGACATGGGGTCCCTAAATGCACTTCATACCTCCCCTCTATGCTTGTGACCCCAGCACGCTTCCTGTCCCTTCTCTCTACTTCAACCCTAAGATACTTCACCCCAGCCCAGTCTTGCTTATTCCAGTCCCTACCCACAACTTTCCAGGACCCTGCTTTCCCTCATTCCCAGTCTGTCCAAGTCACTAAGAGTTGGTTATTTTCTAATTCACTTGTCTTTTCTCTTCTCTCCCCATTCCTGCCCTGTCCTACCTCTGTCATGCTCTTCTGATCTCTGGCCTTATTCCCTGTCCTTGCTCCCTGCCTTTGCCAGAGTTTTTTCGGGAGATGCTCTCTGTATCCCACCAATCCTTGGCCCAGTTCTTCTCGCATTCCTATGGCCGCCTGTATTCCCAGCACGCCCTCATCTTCAACAGCCTGTTCTCTCGCCTGTGGGACTACTATGAGAAGTCTGGTGAGGGGTTAGATGACACCTTGGCGGATTTCTGGGCACAGCTCCTGGAGAGAACATTCCCCCTGCTGCACCCACAGTACAACTTCCACCCTGACTTCCTGCTTTGCCTCACGCGCCTCACCTCGACTACTGATGGCTCTCTGCAGCCCTTTGGGGACTCACCCCGTCGCCTCCGCCTACAGGTGAGGAGGTCCAGAGGCCTGAGCTTCAGCCACCTCTGACCTACTGACCTCTGAGCTGTACACCATTCACTTCCAAACAAATAACCCTCCTTTGTGCTCCAGTCGCCCCTGACCTCATGATTGTCCCATTCTGTGGTTCAGCCTTCTTTGACCTGGTGACCCCTATCTCAAGCCTCAGTCATCTGTGCCTGATCCAGTGCTCCTTAGTTTCCTTTAATTGGATGCCCCACCCCCATTCTTTATCCTGGTTTTATTACACTTACCTGATGTTAGCCCCCAGCCACCTTCCACCAACTTATTAATCCTAACATTTTTATTGGTGGTTCAACTAAATATGTATGAGACATTTAATAATTGAGAAGCATTTTTACTTACAGTCTTTCGTTTAATTATCTTAATTCTTTGAGGTAGATAATAGTATCTCTATTTTACAGATAGACAACCAGGGCTCTCAGAGGTTCAGGTCTCATGGCCAGTAGTAGTAAGTGGTGGAGCTGTGCCTCACATCCTGGTCTTCTGGTTCAAGATCAGTGTTCTGATATACAATCTGTCTCCAAGCTCTGTGCAACACATTGATTTAGTTCCCTTTGATCCTTCTAGACTATAATTCCTTTGAGTCTCTTGAACCTGCCTCTCTGTACCATCTAACACATTACCACCCCAAGATAACCCACTAGACCTAACTTCTACTGCTCAATCCTTGATGTAGTCTCTTGGTCACAGTCTGAATTGATCTATGACAACGTTGTGGATTTTTCTCACCTTCTTTCCCTTCCCTCAGATAACCCGAGCCCTGGTGGCTGCCCGGACCTTTGTGCAAGGCCTGGAGACTGGAAAAAATGTGGTCAATGAAGCACTTAAGGTTAGAGGGGGCTTGAGTTTGGGCAAGGCCCAGAGAGGGAGGCAGAAGTGGGAGAAACTCCATGAGGAAGACAGGAATCAATCAGCTGGCAGTGGAGGCCTGTCACCTTCCCATATCAGCTTCTAGGTTCTGGTATCCCAGGGTAAATCAGGAAGGAGGGAGTCAAGTGTTCGTTGGGTCCTGACTTGGTCTTCTAGGACCTCTGACCCTCTCCTGCCCTTTGATGACTCATAACCCCATCCCTGCTTGTCTATCTCTTTAGCAGTCAAAGATTGGAGTACTGCACAACTGAGACCCCCAGGACTCCTTAGTGACTCCCACTTCTCTGCTGAAGGCCTCTTCCCACCACCATCCTCTCTTGATCTCCCAACCTGACCTCCTGTCTCTTCTGTCCTCAGCTATGATGGACTCACTCTTGTCCTTGAGTTTTTCCTCAGACCCTCCCCATGCCCAATAGTAACACCCCTCCCATGGAGTAGGTTCTATGACCTGGCCCCTAGGAATCTCCCTCCTGAGCTCTCTGGCAATCTCTCAGTCTCACCTGCTGCCATATGGGGTCACCCGCCCTGTACCCTCGCATGTAGTTTCTCACATAAACCTGGGGAGGTAGGGCCAGATATTGGCTTCTTTTTGCCCAGTACCAGACTTGACTGAGCAGCCAAGGTGTTTGTGGATAACACATCCTGGTTCTCTGCCCCAAGGTGCAGTTTTCTGAAGAGTGCAGGCGAGCTCTGATGCGTCTCATCGGCTGCCCACTTTGCCGGGGGGTCCCCTCACTTATGCCCTGCCGAGGCTTCTGCCTCAATGTGGCCAATGGCTGTCTCATCCACAGGACACTGGAGCCAGACTGGGGCAGCTATCTGGGTGAGAGGGTTTAAGAAAGCCAGGGATGGAGGAGGGCCTGGAGTAAGGCTGGAGGGGTTGTGAAAGGGTGGGTGGGAAGAACTGGGGAAGGGGGTCTAAAGCCTTAGTGAGGAAGGAAGGTGGTGGGGGTTCTTCTTATATGAGTGCCCCAGTAAAGATTTGGTGGGAACATTCTAGTTCAGTGCACACCCCTTCCTTCCCTGCTCCCTCTTTCTCCTGTTCCTTCAAGATGGTCTCCTATTCCTGGCTGATAAGCTCCAGGGGCCCTTTTCCTTTGAGCTGGCTGCCGAGTCCATTGGGGTGAAGATCTCAGAGGGTTTGATGTATCTGCAGGAAAACAGTGTGAAGGTGTCAAACAAGGTATGGGAAAGGAAGAATGGAAGTCAGGCCTTGGCTGGGAACAGTGTGGTGTGTCAGCGCAGGTGGATGGGAGAAGGGTTGGAGATGAGACCCGGGAAGGGGATATGTGGGGTAACAGATTGTAGAGCATTTGGGGAGGGAATGCGGACAGTGTGGGTTCACATCGGATGACTGTGTAGAGGCCTCTTCTTGTGTCCAGGTGTTTCAGGAATGCGGGACCCCGCACCTGGTGTCTGCCCGCAACCGCCGAGCGCCATCGCCCCCGGAAGAGGTTGGACGACTGTGGCCCTGGAGGCCGGCGCCCGAGGAGGTGCGGCCCACCACGGCGGCGGGCACCAACCTGCACCGGCTGGTGAGTGGCGGCCCCGGGCGCGGGCCGGCGGGGCGGCCTCTGGGGCGCGCTGCAGCTCGGCACGCGGCGTCTGGCTCGCGCAGGTGTGGGAGCTCCGAGAGCGGCTGAGCCGAGTCCGGAGCTTCTGGGTCGGGCTGCCCCTGACGGTATGCGGGGACTCGCGCATGGCGGCGGACATCTCGCAGGAAGCAGCGCCCTGCTGGACCGGGACCGGGCGAGGCCGGTGAGAGCGGGGTGGTGGCGGCGGCGGCGGGCTGCGGGCTGCGGGCTGCAGGCTGCAGGTGGATGGGCGGGAGCCTTGGCTGCTGCTGTGCTCACAGGTACCAGGCGCCGGTGGTCGTGGGCTCTCGGACCGAGCAGGCCCATAATCCAGAGCTGCCTACGGATACCTCGGGTCCCGACGTCCCGACGCGGCGACGACGGCTGCTGCTCCGCTCTGCCACTGCTAGGATGAGGGCGGCGGCGCTCGGACAGGACCTGGACATGCAGGACGCGGGTGAGGCCCGGCACCCCTGGCTGCAAGCTCCGCCCTCTGCCCCCGCGGTCCCGCCTCTGCTCACTTCTCTTATTTTGCTTTATTCGCCTTCATTTTTTAATTGGGCGCTTACATCAAAGAGAGGGGTAAAAGAACAATGAGTGGGACTCCATCCTTGAGTTCCCAATGCAGTGGGAGACACAGAAACAGAAAAGTGTTTTGTTTTTGTTTTTGTTTTTGTTTATGAAAGGTTGCTGGAGAATGGTGGGGCAAGAAAGTGGAGTGGGGGTGACGCTGGGCGGGCACCTCATGTTGGATTCTCCAGACTGAGAAACAAGGCACAATCATTTTTTTCCCCTCCCTGTCTTGTCTGTCTCGCCTCCTTGCCCCTCTTCCTGTGTGTACTTACGTTTTCTCTCTTTTCGCGTTTATCCTCTCCGTCCGCTCTTTTTTTTTTCTGTCTCTGTTGCGTTGTCTCTTTCTGTCTTCCATTATCGTTTCTCCTTTCCTTGTCTACTGGTCTTGCTTTTTCTGGCTCTGCCTCCCTGTCACTCACTGGTACCCATGTGTCTCTTCCTGGTCCCTGTTTCAATCTTGATTTCTCTTCCTCCTTGTTTGCATCTCTCTTCATCTTCTCCCCACCCCTTTCCCACCTCATTTGTTTCTCACCTTCCTTGCAGAAGAGGATGCCAGCGGCTCTGGAGGGGGACACCCCTATGCTGATGACTGGAAGGCTGGAGTAGCACCTGGGATCCCTGCTGTCTGGCCCCCCAAACCCCCTCGCCCTCCACGAAGGGATGGGGCTGGGGGCAGAGGAGGAGGTGGTAGTGCCCGCTACAACCAGGGCAGGGGCAGGAGTGGGGGGACATCCATTGGTCTTCATACCCCACCTGTCCTCCTTCTCTTCCTTTTAGCTCTTGCCGTGCTTGGGCCTCGATAACAGGAGAGGGGTGCCCTAGCATCAGAAGGGTTCATGGCCCTTTCCTCTCATCCCCTCTCAGCTGGGCCTGGGGAGGAGTGGAAGGGAGCTACTGAGAGGGTAGAAAAGGAACTTTGCAGGTGAATGGCTGGGGCCCCAAATCCAAGAGATTCCCATAGGTGGGCTGGGGGTGGGTCAGTGTTCACAATATTTATTTTTTCATTTGGTAATGGGTGTATTTATTTAGGAAGGAGGTGTGGTCTCAGCCCCCAGACAAGGGTGGAAGGAGGGAGTTTTGGAGTTGCCATTGGGGGGTAGGGTTGAAGGAAGTTGGAAGTGGGGAGGGGTGGAACTCTAAGGGGGTGGGAGCACCCTGTCTCAAATGGACAAA